>LPNX010449935.1:6142-25148 GCA_001517045.1 Pseudotsuga menziesii | reverse complement strand
ATATATATGTATGTATGTAAATATATGTCATAGATAGGTCGAGTCTGATCCGTAGATCCCATCATGTACAAAATATACAAAAATGTGGATCATCATCCATCAAAATTCCCTAGAACTAAGCCTACCCTCCATGGCCACTGGGACCTCCTTGGTCCCCGTGATCTCTGTACCCCCTGGCTTCCTCAGTCTCCTCGGCTTCGGCAGCCTCCACCGCATCTCTATATACAAGTACTGCTCTAGCTACCCGTCTGAAAAGATGTAGCTAGGCCGGTGGAACCCCAACTACAAAATCCTGCATGGCTACAGGGAGATGCTCTGTCCGTATCATAGGTACTCACTCGGTCAGCCTGCCTAGCTTCATCTCGAGTACCCTGATCAATCCTAGGTCTCCCCCTGCAACAGGACGTACGAAGGTACGTGGGTTCCCTTCAGGGCGGACTGGTACAATATCTGCATTTTGACACATAGATAGGGTTTAGACTTCTGCATATATATATATATCCTATCATTTGAAAATTCATAAAAATTTGATAATGATAAAAAATAAAAATTACTTACCCATCTCTCCCCATGCTCCTCCTAGAGGGAGGACAAGGTCGGGGTCACCTCGGAAATCTAACCCGGTGTATGGAAACTGCTCCAACGCTGGCACCTGCCGTTCCCACCATGTATAAAAGTCATCATCATACATGATATGTACTACGTCTCCTCCTCCTTGACAGAGGAAGATATCTCCCCACCAGCTCAGCCTCGGCTGACGTGGATGACTGACCTGTAATGGTATAGCAGGGCTCATAGCTGGCACTCTCTCAAAGAAGAACACTACCAATATGCTCGCATAGCCAAAGTTCTTGCATCTTCCCCTCTTATAGTCGGATAATTGCCTCTTCATAATGGGGGCGATTCCCATGCACCAATCAAAGAGAGCACCTCTAAAGCAGTCCACCGCCACTCTCATCTGAGTCCTGGTGGCCATATGTAACCCTGTTGACCCTGAAAGTCTCACAATAGTACTGGCTAATATCTGAAGTGTAAGGTCCTGGATGTCTGCAATGAGAACGATGCTTCCTTTCTTTTGAGTACCTGGTCTGCAGAATACATCAACATAGTTCTAGACACTCAAGGGGTCTCCACCCCTGCCAGTGCCCTCCAGGTTCACCGATGCTCCCCGTTGTGACAACCCGGTAATGAAATAAAGATCTGCCACAGTAAGCTCCAAAGTATCACCTTGAATATTGAACATCCCCATGTCATGGTCCCGGTAATGGACCAATAACTCTAGTATGTGGACATTGGCTTGCATGGGCGATGTACAAAAGAACTTGAGCAGCCCACTAGTCCTCAATGCTTGGATGGTAGGCGGGATTTGGAGAGCCGCTTGATCCATCATTTCATGTTCCCTCTCTCTCCACTCCAGCACCATATTTTTCCTGACAAAAACACATAATTTGATTCAGTATTTCTTCATAAAAATTTAAAAATTTTGACTATTTTTAAACATTTGCCCTATCACACAGCATTCATGACTATCCAGTTTGACAAGTCGCGAGTCATTCGCAACTCTCCTATTAAGCAACCCACGAATGAAACGCGCATTCGCGACTTTTATGCCTTGCAACCCGTGAATGCATTTTGCCATAATTTAGGTTGATGAAAAATACTGAATTAACCATTAAATTGAAAATTTGTTTGGATCAAATTGACAAGCTTAGGGTGTAGATTTACCTGAAGCTGACGGATTCTGATTCTGACAGTCCAATTGTCCACGGCGATCGATCAAAGATAGAGGGTAAAATTTCCTTTTTGGTTCAAAAAGTGCAAATGGTGAGAAATGTTTTAATTTTCAAACTATTTATAGAAATAATATTTCGTAAAGTGGGTCTTTTTATATAGTTTGAAATGTCAATTGACTAATTTCACCATCCTTGTGCCTTGGAACAGGTTTACCAACTTTTACAAAGTGTTGATGCTTCTATAGGGTGGTTTTTTTTCTTTCCAACACATGTTGCCATCTTATCACTCCACATTAACCTTAGTAATCAACATTTTGCCATGGACTATGGTATTTTAAGCCATTAGTCCCTTGTCTCTACCATTGTTCTTCCGTGGCTAGGACCCCTTTTCATGAGTATCATCCTTATATGCCATTGCCATCCTTTGGTACTCATTCCGTCACTATTTCAGGCCCAGGGGTTTCCTCATAGCTATTTTTCATGCCAAATAGAGCTTCTTATGAGTCTCTTTTTACAAGCTATCCCTTTATAGGACTCCCCAACCTTATGGAGTTTCTTTAGGCCTAGGTCTGACTCCTTCAAAACGGACTTGACTGCCGAGTTATCTTGTCCGTTCAAGCTCGTTAAGAATATGTGAATGGGCATCCGCATTGGTGGTAGGTTATCTCTTTCTCAGACCATGCAGAATAATACGAAAAAGGATCACTCTCTTTTCTTCGGAATTGAGAAGAGTATTCTCAGGTATAGGTTTATCACTTTTCCGGACCTGAGGGACTAAATTTACGGAAAAGGAACACCCGGTTTGAGCTTAGTTTTCTCTTTTTTGTGCTCTGGACCCAAACATTAAAAAGATTACAAGTGTACTTTGTGTCTTTGTCATGCTCGTTAAACACTCAAGAACAAAGCAACGAGTTTATTGTTGTAAGCCCCATTTCTCATAACCAAATGGATCTTTCCGAGTGATCTTGCTTTCCTTCACACTCGTAAAAATCAAGCTATTTTATGCTGTTCTGGAAGGAGCGTTGGGTAGGTGGTAATTTAACCTTTTTCGGACCTTCCCGACTAAGTACGAAAAAGGTTCACCTTTTCTTCTTTGGAAGTTAAGAGAGTTCTTATGTGGTTTGTTTTATAATTTTTCGGCCTCAGGAGATTAAATTGGATGAAAAAGGACCCCCCTAGAGTCTTCTTGGGCATTTTCAAACTCTCTAAATGTGAAAATACCGCATGACCATGTACTAGTTCGGGCTCATTAAATCCACGGATCAGTGACACTATCAAGCATTATTTTCCCATCTCTTCAAGCTTGTTAAAAAATGAAGAGGGAACCGAGTTGACTTTCCTGGACTCGTTAAAACTTAACAGGGAAGGTAAGGAAGAAGTTTTCTCTTGTTTTCAGTAATGACAGCATGTCATCCTTGAACATAGCACTCTTTTCTTTCCGATATCCATGTTTCATTATACACTTGTGTTCATCTATCACTTTGAGTTTTTACTCCTCCTCTTGTCCATTATACCTGGGGAATCTGATCATGTCCCCTACATGACAGATAAGTCTAGTTGTTCTATCTATCTGTTGTATGCTGCCTTGGGTCATCTCTGTGTTGTGCTCACTGTTCAAGGACTATACTCAATGTCTGACCTATCACCTGATCCCATCACGGTTATATCTGTTCTCCATTTACTTGTGTCTCCTTTCTTTTGCCCAGTTCCTAGTCACTCTTGTGATCCGTTGGAGGATCCATTGCCTTCCTTATCACAGTATGGTTCCGTTTCAGCACCTCCTGATGACGAAGACCTAGAGTTTTGATGATAGTACCTCTGGATTCACTTTCATCATTGGTGAACTCCTTTGCTTCAGTTGTCAATTATCACTTATTGGTTGACAAACTGTTGAATCCTCTCCATGTTCAACTTCAGCTTACCCTTATTCACATGGCTTGGATTGTACTAGTTCTTTGGGATCATTTATGAAGACCTTAGTCCCTCATTTTGGGCTAAGTTGTGAAATACCATGTTCTATTCTGATATCCAGCTTCCAGATCTTTGAAGACTCATCATTATTGTATTGTGGCTTCGATCCACCTTTGTAATATACGTGGTTTCTACCCGTATCATATGATGTAATCAAATATTGTAAAGGAGATAGTGTTCCAGTAAATTGAACATAGCATCCTCAGATGTAACTTTGTATATGACATTATTATGTATTTGTTTCAGGTACTCTCTCTACGCCATTGGATTTCTGAGTTCTCCAAAGTTAAATATTATAATGTATTTCGACCATCGGTCCCCTTTGACCTCACACATTAGGGGGCATCTGTTATACACCTGAGTGGCACCTCTCCGTCTGAGTGCTGATATCCCTCATGTCGGCACACAAAAGGACACTTATGGATAGAGGTTTTCCCATAACACTATAGCTTGTCTTGTCAAGAAATACATTCTACCTTCATCCATCTAGTTACTTTGCCATTTTTCCATGTTAGGATGTATTCGCGACTCTCTTTATAGACAACTCACGCATCATTCGCGAGTCTCCCTTATAGGAAGTAGCGAATCCATGTATTCGCGGGTTGCGCTTATACAGAGTCGCAAGTCATTCGTGGGTTTCTCTACTACATACCCGTGAATGTGCCTCTTAACATGAAAACATAAAAAAAGGCGCTAATGGGAGTTTAGTTAAGTCATTTTACTTAATCTCCCTAACTGCTATAACCTCCCTAACCTTCGAGAACTACCTTATTTCACCCATATAAATATAGGCCTTGGGAAGGGTGTTAGATACTTACACTTGGAGAGCAAAGTTATGCTGGTGGATTGTTAACATAAGTCTTTGGAGTAGTGAAACTCAGAATCCTTTGGTGACAGAGGAGTCCTTGTCTCAGATGTTTGATTGTACTCTGAACTTTCTCATTATTGATTATAAAGAGATTACTTCTTCCACATGTGTCTCATATATCTTGGTTTTGATAATTGTTTATGCTTTAGTATTTCATATTTGATTTATCTAACCTGCTAATATATATATATGAATCACTCTATATCTGGAAGATTGTCTCTGAACAGGTGAAAGAGGAGTGAGCCTTGAAGACTTTGGAAGTGGAGCAGATTGGAATAGGACTAGCAAGGATCGAACTTCGTTTAACAAGTAAGTTCTTCTAATCCTCCTATTTCGTATTCTGCACTTTAGAAGTCAATTGTCTGCAAGTGTTTGAGTATGTTGGTAACCCCCGACCTACGATTATTAGGTGCATAATCCTGTACAACACTCACCCAGTTTTATCATTGATTCTGGAGCTTCAATACACATGGTTTTGACTAAGGAGGCCTTCTCCTCACTGGACATGTCGAAAGGACCATCTATTGTACTGGGAGATGACTCTCTCACTGAAAGTAAAGGAAAAGGAAGGATAGATCTTGATCATGGTCAGTTCAGCAATGTGTTGTATGTGCCTGGTCTCGCCTCCAACCTCTTGTCAGTGTACCAGATGACCCACACCGGGTCTCCTAAGAAGGTCATATTCTCCCCCGATGAAGTTGAGATCACAGAGATCTCAACTAGTAGAGTCATTGCAAAAGGAGTTGTGAATCATGCTCAAAAGGTATACATGTTCTCGCACTTCCTACCTTACTCAAAACCCTCTACTCTTCACATTTATGCTAATGAAGCCAGCAAGTTGCGGCATGAAATATTTGGCCACCTTAACTACAAATATCTTTCTGATCTTAGTGAAAAAGAGATGGTCATAGGGTTTCCCAAGGTAAAATTTTCCAAAGGAGTCTGCCAAGGTTGTATCCTAGGAAAACACCCAGAGCATAAGTTTGAGAGAGCTAGTCATGAGAGAACCTCTGCACCCCTCGAGCTGATCCACAGTGATGTTGCTGGCCCATTCCCGCATATTTCCATGAGTCAGGACAAATATGCATTAACCTTCATTGATGACTTTTCCAGGTATTGCTGGGTTCACTTCCTGAAACACAAGTCTGAAGTTTTTGGCCTATTCAAAGTCTTTAAGGCTTTGGTTGAAAACCAGTCTAGAAGGAAACTCAAGGCCCTCAAATCTGACAATGGTGGTGAGTATGTCAAGTCTGAGTTTATTAATTATTGTGCAGATGCAGGTATTCATATGCAGCATTCTATCCCTTACACACCACAACAAAATGGTGTTGCTGAGAGGAAGAACAGATCACTGAAGGAGATGGCAACATGCATGATGGAGGCCAAAACTTTGCCACCAAAGTACTGGGCCGAAGCTATCAACTATGGAGCCTATATTCAGAATAGGGTTCCTCATAAACAACTTGATGGTATGACTCCCTTCGAAGCATGGAGTGGGCACAAGCCAGATGTGACCCATTTCAGGATTTTTGGCTCAAAGGCTTGGGCTAGAATCCCGACAGAGAAGAGGAAGGCTTTGCAAGCCCAAATCCAAGAGTGTCTTTTTGTTGGATACTCTGAAGATTCAAAAGGGTACAAGTTGATAAATTTGATCACAAACAAATCCTTCATTGAAAGGTGTGTTCAGTTCAAAGAAGAACCCCTTGCAGCAGTGGAAGTTGGTGAATCCTCTTCACCACCGGAACCTCAAGAAGTAAGTAAAGAGTTTGTTGAACATGTTGATTCTGATTTGTCTGATGGAGATGAGTTTATTGTAGACCCTAAAATCCCCACAAGGACAAAATGGGCATCCAAGACACTACATGCAGCAGGAGAGCTAGTTGGGGATCCCAATGACCCAAGGAGGACTAGATCTCAAATTGAGAATGGTCTGTGCATGAAGGATCCTATGTTTGCTGAAAAAATCTATTTGATGGTGGATTCTAATCCTCAAACATATGAAGAAGTAGCAAGATATCCAAGATGGCAAACAACCATGAAGGAGGAGTTCAGCTCACTCCAAAAGAGAAACACATGGGAGCTAGTGGATCTTCCCCCAGGGAGAAAGCTAGTACAGTGTAAGTGGGTCTATAAGACCAAATTTGCTGCTGATGGTTCACCACTGAAGTACAAGGCTATATTGGTAGGCAAGGGCTACTCACAGGTTCATGGCATAGATTACAATGATACTTTTTCCCCAGTGGCAAAGATGGATTCCATCAGGCTAGCCTTAGCCATTGCAGCCTCAAAGCAATGGGAGGTACATCACATGGATGTAAAATGTGCCTTCCTGAATGGAGATCTCACTAAAGAGATATATATGTAGTAGCCTCAAGGTTTTTCTACTAACCTTTCTCTTTTGTGCAGGTTGAGAAAGTCATTGTATGGGCTAAAGCAAGCCCCCAGGGCTTGGTATGCCAAGATCGATAGCTTCTTGCTATCACTGAATTTTGTTCGGTGCAAATCAGATCCAAATGTCTATTTGAAGTTAGTTAATGGTTCATTAATGATCATTTTGTTATATGTTGATGACCTCCTCATTACAGGAAGCTCACAGGCTGAGATTGCTTCCTTAAAAGGAGCTATGAACCAAGCCTTCTCCATGACAGATTTGGGGCTCTTAAGTCAATTTTTGAGGCTTGAGATTGCTCAAAACAAAGCTGGAATCAAGGTGCACCAGTACAAATATGATTTGGACTTGCTGAAAAAATTCAAAATGAAGGATTGCAAAGCAATCAAAACTCCTTTCCTTTCAGGAGTGAAGCTGGAAGACGTTGATTCTTCACCGATGGTAAATAATACACTGTATAGGAAATTGATTGGATGTTTGTTGTATCTGACACATACTAGACATGATATTTGTTATGCAGTAAGTGTGGCTTCTAGATCCATGGATCAGACTCAAGAGATCCATTGGAAAGCAGCCAAAAGGATCCTTAACTTTGTTCAGGGAACAAGGACACATGGGATCTTCTATAAAGCAAAATCTGATCTTGATTTGATTGGATTTACTGACAGTGATTGGGCAGGTGATAGCCCAGACAGAAAGTCCACTTCAGGATATGTGTTCATGCTTGGAGAAGGGCCAATCAGCTGGTCAAGCAAGAAACAGAGTGCCATTGCACTCTCATCTACAGAAGCAGAGTACAGTGGAGTTGTTAATGCAACAACTCAATGTTTATGGTTGCAGGGTTTACTTGGAGAGTGTGGCTTCGAACCAGAGTACTCAACTACCATATACTGTGATAACCAGAGTACCATTCGAATATGCAAAGATCCAGTTTAGAAGCAAAGAACCAGACACATTGAGATCCATATGCACTACATCAGAGAACTTGTTCATGATGGCACCATTCACCTACTCTTCTGTTCATCTTCAGAACAAGTAGCTGATATCTTCACCAAAGCATTTTGTGAGAAGACCTTCAGCAATCTCAAATCACTGCTGGGGATTGCTGATCATGCTGTGAAAGCATGAGTGAAGACAAGATTCTACAATTTTGTTTACAGTCCATGTTTAAGGGAGGATTTTCCCAAGTTGGTTTTGCCTCTTTCCTTATTTAAATGGAAATGCAGTATGTAAAGGGTGACTAAGCCTTGTTTCTAGGCCCTATAATTTTCTGATATATTACTCATAAGTCAGGCTTAAGGGGGGGTGTTATAATAATCAACCCATAGTTTACCCATTTAGACATTAATTTAATTGTTTCTGTCTTATTAGCCTAGTTCATGTGTCCCACCTTGTGCAAGTTATCTATTACCTATCCATAGTGGTAAAAATTTCCTTATTTGACTCATGTAGCACATGGGAAATCCTGAGGAATCAAATCTACTTTATTCCTGGCCTCCTAGGCGCCCTTCTGCTTTTTCTTCTTTATTGCCTGCTTTTTCAGTGTTTTAAGGCAAAAGGAAAAGCTAGACTAGGTGAGGTTGACTAGTTTTTTGTCCTACACATCCTCCTCTCTTTTCTCCATGCAAAAGCATGTATGAGCTGCCATTCCACCACTCTTTATCTTGCCTAAGCATATTTTCCAATTTGTGAGCTCCATGACAGATTTGGGATCAGCTTTTTACACCTATGGGGGATTTGCTTATTTTTAGTAAGCCTGTTTTATGCTAGATTCGAATTGCTCCTCATGCATTCGAATCCCTGATGTATGTTATTTATTCAGAAACCTATGTTATTACAGGGTTGGCTATTGTACACTGATTTAATACAATTTAGTGTTCAGCTCCAATTTTTAGTCTCTTTGTGAGTGATTTTGCATGATCAATTGTTAATTGTTGTGAGTAAAATTAATCTATCACCTGGTTCAATTTCCACAACGAGTACCCACACTGCATACTTTTGACAGACCCCACTACCCCCAAAATAAGAAATACCTAAAAAAACTTGATGATGATGTCGTCATCACGTTTTATCAGGTATTTCTTATTTTTGGGGTAGCGGGGTCTGTAAAAAGTATGCATTGTGTGTACTCGTTGGATGTGGAATTAATTTCCACATCCAACGAGCTCTCCCGCTTGAAATTTGAGTAAAAACACAGGGATATATGTCGAAAATACGAACAAAAAAAGTAGTTTTCTTTTATGACAAATAAGTCAATTCAACCGTTATGGTTGACTCATTTTATTGAAATTCTATTCGTTCTTCAATTCCAACTCACAAAATTTATTGTTGGTGAGTTTTCTTATAAGGCCCATTTTAGACCCCAAATTTCCTCTAATGATCACATCAGAATGGACCTGCACTTATATCTAATCATATGAGACTACATCCCACGGTCATATCAAAATGGCCCTTAGTCCTAGATTGAGTATTCCTGGTAACTGACCAAGTAGCTCCATTCAGAGAATGGAAATAGACCTTATATCTGATCATGTAGGAACCAATCCTATAGTCACATCAGAATGGCTCAGCACTCACATCTGACATGGAAGGAACCAATCCTCTCACCATGACAGAATGGCTCTAAGTCTCATCATTTCCCCTTGGAGGGAACCTCGATATGGAGAACACCAAGCTTCTCCCTGAAGTACTCAAACTTCACTTTGGCCATTTCTAGCATAGAATCACATCAGGGATTATTACGTCCAAGGATGTACTGTGAACTTCGCGAGGATTGATTACATCTGAGGACAACCTACAGGTCTGTTTACATCTGAGCAACCTACGAGCTTCACCAGGATTTATACTCAGACAACCTGTCTCACAAACTATGCTAAAACTCCCTCTTTCGAGATATTTCAATCTAGATCACATACTGAAGCTTCATTGCTCCTCTCTCCCAAATAGAAAGTGGCAACATCTTTTTCCTCAGTTGTACTCAGTGCCATGTAGGACTCCATCCTACCAAACCAAGAGATCACACTTGATCCCATATTGAAGTAGCACCTCAAATTTCTCTTCCTATCAATGGAACTGCTTGCCCAATACGAATCCACATAACCCTCCAGGTTAATCTTCTGATTCGCCTCATACTTGAGCCCATAATCAACTGTACCCTTCTGCTACCTCACTGCATGCTTTGCAACCATTAGGTGAACATGTCTCAATGTGTTCATAGTAAAGCAAATATCTGGTCTTGCATTTGTTAGGTACATCAGGGAATAAATCATCTAACGATACATCATGGCATCAACTGACTCTGATGAAGAAACACTCAATAGCTTCAGGTTCGATGCTATAGGTGTGGCCATGTCCTTGCAGTCCATCATTCTGAACCACTTCAGGATCTCTACTGCATACTTCCCTTGTCCACTCCTCCATGCCTAGAACAAAGTGCATCATCCCCAAGTCCTTTATCTTGAACTCGGCAGCAAATCTTCTTCTTGCAAATTTAATGAGTTCCTCTTTTCTGTTAGGAACAAGTCATCGACATATAACAGGAGCATCATTGGTCTTCCGTATTCAACCTTGAAGCAAAGGTTGGAATCTTTTTTACTCTTAGTAAAGCCTAGAGTCATCAGTAATCTATCCATCCTATCATAGCATGTCTAACCTCAAGATATTATGTAGCCACTCCCTCTGAAGCAGAGCATCATACTCCCTCTGTCTTCCATACTCTATGCACTAAAACATTATGTACTGGAGTGAAAGTAGCTTCCTATGCTACTAATATTCTATGTATCCATCTAGTGTATAGACTTTCATCTTCAACCTTGTAGCAAAGGTTAAGATCTTCATCAAGCCCATCATGTATGTGTTATCCCATGGGTGTCTTCTGAACTCGTACAAGGCCTTCTTTCATTTTCACACATGATTCTACCTGTCATGTGACTTCACTTACAATGGCTACAAATGTCTCTTCATAGTCTATGGATTCTTTTCGTGAGAAGCCTCGTGCTACAAATATTTCCTTTTATCCCACGATGTTTCCATCTACTGCATGATGGAACTACGAACTTCCCTTTACGTATCGATACTGTATCCTAGACATCATTCTTCTTGAACTGGTCTTCCCTTTCTTCTTGGTTACTTCTTCATAGCTAGAAGGTTCTGCATCAATGATGTCGCTGCATTTGTCATATTATTCTTCATCTTGAATTGTCGTCACTTGTTCTTTGAAACAAGTCTCATCCTTCTTTTCTTCTAGGCGATTATGTATGTGATATTTCCTACAAGTCAAATGCATTTGTATGGTTAGAAACATTTCATAAGGAATATTCATACTGACAAATTCTTATGCATAAATATATGATCATGCAACTATTTTAGCCAATACAACATTCATCCATATCTCATGGAAACTTTCTAGATGCCTTCTATCTTCACCAGGACAACATTGAGATTGTGCACTAATCCAATATGTCAGCAAAGAGGTTTCATTCTAGAAAAGTATCAATGGAGAGTTGTATAGCACCATGAGCTACTTACCCATCACATTCATATTAGTAGTATATTGTCATTAATGCAAACATTCTATCATGCATAATACATTAACTGAATATAAACAAATGCATAACAAAACAATATCATGAAATGACAATTGAATACTTATCTTTATTTGTTTCATGGGTAGACTCCTTCTTGAGCCTTCATCTTTATCATCTTCCTCATTGATAATAGCATCGTTTCTTATCCAAATGCTAATATGGATAAGAGGTTCTTCAATATTTTAGTTCTTCATATTCCTCATCACTTGAGGGATATTCTTTGGATAGTGAGAGCTTGGTCTTCAGTTTCTCCCATCTTCTCTTCTCTTGTTATGAGTCAAACTTCTTCTTCTTCCCAGAGTCTACTGAAAGTAATCACTTCCTTCTGGCACACATTCCTCACATGAATGAATTCCATGATCTTGGGAGAGAATTCAAGGTGGCTATCACCACTTCTACATTCTCCACTTCTTCTTCTACTACTTCAAGTTGTTCTTTGATTTGAGAGACCCTCGTAAGGTATGACTGTATGGTCTATGCATTATGTATCTTCACATTCTTCAACTATTTTCTCAAATTCATATTCCGATTTATTTTCTTCTCTTCAAATAGCTTGGTCAAGGAATCAAACATCTTTAGTGTCTTTAGGTAAGACACTTGTGGTACAAGTTGATCCGTGATTGAATCAGCAATGATCTTCTTGGCCTTGACCAAGTTCTTCTTGTGTAAGGCTTTGAGCCTCATCTCCCTCTGGAACTGGAATCTCTCTACTCATGTAGGTGTCCAATTCATTTTCTTGAGAGAGATCATATACTTCCATGCTTGGAAGTTTTCAACTTCACCAAGCGTATCATCAATATGATGTGATATATCACTTTGAAATGAGAACCTCAAATGAAAATAACAAAAGATTAGATCTTACCGACTTGAGGTGCTCGTCCTCGTTCTGGAGCTGGCTGATCTAGGGTTTGTCAGAGAAATCCTAATTTTTAAAACTTGGAATCTTTCATATTTGATTGGATAGAAAGATATATCTCTTCAAGTTGAGCTGTCCAATGTACTCCTTTTCTGAAAACAGTGGAGTGAAGCTCCCGGAACAGGAATCCCTAGTTTACCAATTTCTTCTACAGAAATTCCTGATACTATTTCTATGATATCTCTGAAATTAATAGTCCTATATGTTTGAAACTTTGTACTAAGGTAGCCTCGCCTATCTTTGTTCCAAAACCATAGGTTTCATCGGAATTTCTTTCACCAATTGGGACTTATGATCGTTTTCCCAAGGTGATCTGTTTCAGGACCATTCAGCACAGCGAAGTTATACAGACTTCCATGTGTTCATTGTTTCATCTTATGAGTCTAAAACGTGGACCATAGAAATTCCAGTCCATGTCCTTTTTGGAACATCTTCATAAATTTCATTTGGACCTTTGTAGCCCAAGATATAGCAATTATCCCCAAGTGTCCTGTTTAGGGGTGAATCCTGGAAGAGGTTGGAACCCTATCTTGGAGGGATCATATCTCCCATAATATAGATAATATAAGCCTAAATTTTAGAAAAAGTGTAAATCCGGATTGTATCTTCGGCCTGTGAAAGTTTTAGCTCCTGAGCCTTCTCCAATACCAAGATATAACGAGTCTACCAAAACTTATCACTTTTGGTATTTTAGGGTTTTTCCAGCTTGGGGTCAAACTAGGGTTTGATTTTCCTGGAGTTATACCCAACCAAAAATCTCAACCCAGGTATCTAAACTTTGATTTTGATGAGGAGAGAAATCCTATGCCGGGATCACTCAAAAATTACTCTTCTGTAAGAATCCCTAATATTTTCGCACCAAAAACTAAAAATGCTCGGAATCGAATCCAGCTTCGACAGAAAGATGTGCCTTTCAATGGAGAGTCAGCCTAGCCAACTTTTGCTGATGGATTGTGGAGAGAGACCCAAAAAGTAAGAATCCCTAGATTCTGTAGCTACACAATGTCTTCTTCTCAGGTTAGCTCTGATACCATGTTAGGTTTTTATCATTCAAGCTATCATTATGATCTTAGGATCTTTAACTAAGAGAATAACATGCACAACAATAAACACAAGAGACAAGAGACACAAAGAATTTTCCTCGGGGAAACCATAAAGGAGAAAACCTTGCCAATTCCTCAGAGATAGAATCAGCACCAAAAGCAAAACCTGAAAACATAAAGATGATCTCCTAACAGTAGTAATCTCTCTCTTGTCCCAGCAACTTCTCTTTCAATCATGCACCCCAATGAGTAAGTGTGTGTGTGATAAATAGAGAGGTTCACTCTCTATTTATATTCTTTTTTTCACTTAAATAGAGAGTCGGTATCTCTAGTAGTTTCTAATAACCCTAGTGCCCCACAACTTGTGGGGAATTTTCCACCTCCGACCAGCAAGGAGGGTTATCCTTAACACAACGGTGGGGACTATTGTCCCTACTTACAATGACTCACCTAGGGTCGAATTCTCTAGGATAGTCTAATAACCCTAGGGCCCCACAACTACTGAGACTTTAACCCTTGACGAATAGGAGGGTTTCCCACAATGACTTGACATGACTTGTTTACATTATAGAACCTCCCGATGGGAAGATTGGGGCATGACATGACTGAATTACATTAAAAATACTTCCCGGAATAAACATCAGGGTACAATACATAAGATATACAATTGAATACATTCCAAAGTTACAATTACATCAACACATATTATCATTATTCACTTTAGATATTGGTTTCGAGAGAAACAACAGAAGTGGCAGCAACAAAAAGTTGGGGTTGCAAACATGATCCATCAACTAACAGGTGTTTTCGGTAGTGAAATGTATCTTCTCTAATCACTTATTGGATAGATAATTTAGGTATATCATAATGACATCATGTTATCCATTTCTCATCAAATATATGGCACCAGAGAATATATTATTAAATAGGTCACGTTTTACTGCTGGGGACGATCTAGAAACATTGGGAACAATTTTCCTTACTTCATAAAGAACTCATTCCTTCCACATGACTCTTCCATTCTCTCCAAAAGGAATGCATCATTATGCCTGTGAATTATCAAATCATCTCATGCACCATTGAAGAATTTACAAACAGACGCATATGGGAATGAGGGCGTCCCACTATTCAAGAGAACTAATTATCTAATGTCCAAGAAGGCCTCCAAAGTTATGCATGCATCCACCAAATTCATCAGGTGAGACATAATTCCATACGTGGTAAGTCTTAACTCCATCTGTCAAGTATTGAAGTAGTTATGAGCATATCGTCATCTAAGAGAGGACATTTTCCTTGCATGGGAAAATCACCTGAACCTAGCAACACATTTTTTAAGCTATAGTTACTACATGACATGGATTTCTATTATATACTAAAGAACCATCACATTTGTAAATATTGCTATGTTACTAAAATATTATTGAAGCATGTCTCTGATTTTATCTCCATATTTGTCATATTTAGGGTTTTTGGGCATGTAACCTTTTCTTTATGTGAACCAAATTATTCTATCATACACACCTGGAACATATAAACCTGCAAACAATAATCATTATCTGTTAGTATGAACATAGAATATCAATTGGGATAGTACACTGGTATCAGAGCATGTTCCTCGCCAGTTGTCAATGTGAACATGAACAGTAAATGAATCTAGAAGACACTACTTTTGTGACTTATAGAAGAAGGAAGAGAAGGTACACCGAGGATATGGAATTTGAAGAGATTAAATTGGAATACATAGAATCAGACATAGACACAACATGGATACACTTTAATAGAGGAAAGGGAACATGGGAAGATGAAGAAAGGATGGAATTCTAGAGCTCAGTTCGCACCTTAAATGACCTAGCTAAGGGATATAAAGAGACGTTACATGTTGTAAATAGGTTAGTTATTAATCTAGAGAAGGGCCAGAATAGTCAACCAATTTCACAAGGATACATATGATCCACCAGCTGTAGCAGAAAACATGTGTATAGTCATATGAAGAACACTCATCGCATCTACAATAAACCTTCTAGACCTACCATGCCTCACTTTCTGGAAAATGTCATCACAAGACCAGTCATACTAGCTGATTCTAGCGAACCATTTGGAGCATATCTACTGGAATATAGGGATTTGGGAAATTAGTTTCACTCAGCTATGTCATTCTCATACTTCTACAATATGAAAAGCAGGAATCGACTAAGGAATATTTACTTAGAACTATAAATTACATAATAATGTACGCAGGTTGACCGCTCCTAATTTTGAAGGATCTCATGGTTGTTCGATGGGAATATGGGTATAGAAGTTGGATACTTATTTCCAACTAAACCCTATGATATATACACATTCCATTAAATTGGATACCTTACATTTGGAAGGAGAGGCTCATGAGTGATGGTACCATGGGTTAGTGACACTGGGTCATAACACCATCACCTCATACAATTATTTCACACAGAGGGTCATGGAGCGGTTTGATAAGAAGGACCCTGAGATACATTTCAGAGAGCTAGCCGAGCTCAAGCAGACTAGCAGTGTTGAGGCCTTCATATCATAGCTTTAGAAAGTGAAATTTATGGTGATGGATGTATTCGAGAGCATATTGGTTATGTTATTTACAAAATATTTGACAGAACCTTTACATGGGTGGGTGAAATCCTACAAACAATCCACTTTATAGGATTCCATCAGTAGAACCCAAGACATACAATATTCGGTTCCCAAGAACAGGTTTTTAGTTAAGACAAATTTCCCATTTAAAAAGAAAGACAAGAAACCCTTCCAGCAAGAATGGCCGAAGAAAAATTGGATGGATGGTGACACTATGAAGGAATTCAAAAGAAATAATTTATGTTTCACTTGTCAGGAACCATGGATTCCAGGTCATAGGTGTTAATTTATTGTAACTTCCGAAGATATTCCAAGTAGTATTGTATTCCCCCTCCAGGAGATGAGTTTGGTCTTGTCAGTGTCATTAAAATAAGCAATGTAAATATCCAAATGTAAGTCAGGTCATTAGTACCCAAGTGTCATTATAATAAATGTTATTTGTAATGTCCAGTTGGACAAGTCATCCCTAACAGATAGTGAAGTCGACCCCACCAAGCTAGAGGTCAAGTCAACAAAATAATATAAATAGGAGGTGCCCCCTTTTCACTCACTCAAGTTGTTCTTAGCAATAGAGAGAATTAGTAGTGCGCCAGGATGAAGGGAGAATATGTTGTCTGAGTTTTACACTGCACTGGTTGAGTTCTATACTGAGAAATTTTTGTGGTGTTTTCTCCCTTGTTGTTTCCCCGATGAAAATCTCTATGTTCTTGAGTTCTTATGTTTTTGTGCATGTTGTTCTTTCAATGATCTTCTAGTGGCTAATTGTTTTAAGATATCATCTAAGCAATTTTAAAGAAAAATCAACATGGTATCAGAGCCACCCTGAAAGGAGACACTGCACAACTGGGGTTTGTTATTCTTAAAAAATCCCTTGCCAGATCAACCAAAAAAGAGGGCTCCTCCAACTCACCTCTGAAGGGTGAATCTTTCTGTGGTGACAGAACTGAATTCCAAGAATTTTCAATTTTTGACCTATTACTACTGTCGGGACAGACTATGGTTTCTGTTTTCCTAGGGTTTCATCATCAATATCAAAAAAAGGAATATATAGTCTACATTGCCTTAGGAGGGTGCATCTTTTCCACCACTCAAATCCACCTATGATCCCAACTGCAAAATTAGGGTTTCTACTCCAAACCCTAGGAACTCAGGAAGAAGGTGAGTCAAGAGATGCTTTCTGCAAGTAAGTATCCTTCTATCTAATTCCATTTGAGGTTCTTAGTTTTATAAAGATGACAAAGAATACCAAGCTAGATGAAAATATTTAAGGGGCTGAAAACTTTAGAGCATGGAAGTACAAAATCATGCTCATCCTCCAAGAGAATGATCTAGATAAATTTGTGAAAGAGGAAGTGAAAGATTCATAATAAGTTGAAGCTAAAACCAAGCACAAGAAGGATATGATCATAGCTAAAATAATATTATATGATTCAATCAAATACAATATGATTCCTCAAGTATCTTCCATGGAGACTCCAAAAGAAATGTTTGATGCCCTATCAGGGGTATTTGAAGGAAGAAACATTAATAGGAACATGACCCTAAGAAATAAAGTCAGAAGTGTAAGAACTTAGAAGTCAGAGACTATTCAATCTTACTTTACAAGAGTACCTCAAATCAAGGATCAATTATAAGCAATTGGTGACATGGTTGAAGAAGCATAAGTTGTAATGACAACTTTGAATGGCCTACCAAGAGAGAAGCTTTCATCCGAGGAATTTGTTCAAGGGGGACACTAACCAAATTATGGAAGTTATGGGAAGAATGTGTCAAAGAAGAAGAGATGATAGCATCCAGACAAGAAAAACTAAATGAAAATGAGGATAAAGCCTTAACTTCCCTTACCAAAGTCAAAACAAAGAGTCATGACCATCCTCCTAAGACTCGAGGGTTTAAAAGACCCAATAGAGATCTCTTGAGCTTTGAATGCTTTAACAGTCACAATTTAGGACACATTGTAATTAAATTTCCCATGAAATCCAAAAGACTCAAGAAGATGAGAAGGTTTCAATAATATGTTGTTGAAGACAGTGATTGAGAAGAAGAAGAGGAAGTAAAGAAGGATGAAGATTCTAGTGGAGAGTTTGTTTTTCTCTCTACCCTAACTAGATCCATCTCACTAGGAAATTATACTTGGCTGATTGATAGTGGTGCCTCCAAGCACATGACTCATTTCAAGGAGTCACTCTCATGCCTTGAACAAAAGGAATCTCCACACAAAGTAATGCTCGGAGATGATTCCCAATATCCCATTAAAGGGTTAGGAGAAGCATCTTATAAATTGGATTCTGAAAAGCCTATGAAAATGAAGGATGTATTATATGTCCCAAGACTAAGAATAATATTCTTTCCATTTCAGATTTATATAGGAAAGACTTCAGAGTTTCCTTTGTAGATATAAAATTCATCATGTGGACCAAAGGAAAAACTATCGATGATGCAGTAGATATTGGAGTTGAAGAAGGAGGTCTCTACAAACTAAAGGGACATATATATTCTGCATTAACAACTAGTACCATCTGTTACGGAGAGAAATTCCTATGGCTTGGGGTACCACAACAGACAGCTAGACTCCAGAAATCAATCTTTCCCAATATGCAATAGAAATTAAAAACATCTAACACTAAAGGATCGAACCTCGTACCTTATTCCGGATGGTTGAAGTAGATCCCCGTTGAGCTTTCCAATCTTTAGCTTGAATTGTTATAACACGTCCTCAACAACAAGTAAACAAAACAAGCATACTATATTTCATGGTGTTAGATCTATTCTAGCATATATAATCAATAATGTATAAGCATTTGACATATTCCAATGGATGCAACATTCATTCAAATACACATTACTGGACAGGAAAAGATATTTCTATTAATATGAGTCAGAGATTACAAGTGAA
>LPNX010449909.1:21361-47106 GCA_001517045.1 Pseudotsuga menziesii | reverse complement strand
ACAAGAAATGGAAACTAATCACAAACCCGATCACGATAAACAAGACCTAACTATGCAAAAAAGCTGTACAATAATATACAACAAACAACCTTGTCTAAAGATCATGCATAGTATTTTTTGAAATAGAGCCCATTTCTAGGCTCCGCTAAGACTGTCCCTTCGTAATCCACTAACTCGTAGGCACCCTTCTCTAACACACGCTTGACCACGTAAGGACCACGCCACATAGGATTGAACTTCCCTGCCCCCAAGGGTTCTTTCAATTGATCCCACACAAGGACCAAATCTCCCTCACTAAACACTCTTGGATAGACAGACTTATCGTATTGGGCCTTTACGCGACGCTTATTAACCTCTAGAGTCACCAATGCATCTCTACGCTGCTCATCGAGTTGCTCAAGGTGAACCAAACGCTCCTCCAAAGGTGAAGTGTCTGGTAAGATTTCCATGGCTAACTTCAACGAAGGAATCTCGCATTCAACCGGCAATATCGACTCCACTCCATGAACAAGCTGATATGGAGAAAAACCAGTGGCAGTCTTTACCGCGGTTCGATATGCCCACAAAGCAGGATATAACATAATATGCCAATTCGTCTTGCTTTGTGCGATGATCGTTGGAGAATGGACTTAAGTGATTTATTCACTGCTTCAACCTGTCCATTTGCTTGAGGATAGTAAGAAGAGGAGTGCTCTTGCTTAGACCCTAACTTGGATGCCAACTCTTCCATCATACGGTTCTGAAAGTGCGAGCCATGGTCAGTGACAAGCTCTCTCGGAATCCCGAACCTAGAGATGATTTGGTTGAATATGAAGTGAGCGGCTGTCTCACCGTTGGATTTTACTGTAGGCATTGCCTCAGCCCATTTCGTGAAGTAATCAACAGCCACTATAATATGATGGTGCCCCCCAGCCGAAGCTGGGTTGCAATCCATAAAATCAATCCCCCACTTGGTGAAGGGACCGACGGTGATAATAGGGTGTAACGGGGCAGGCTTCGAGCACATATTATGTGTGAACACCTGGCAAGGGTGGCACCTCTTGACTGCTTCAATACAATCCTTGAAGATCGACGGCCAGAAATAACCTACTCTCAAAATATTTTGAGCTGTAGAAAGCCCAGATAAATGACCACCACACGCCCCTTCGTGGCAATCATTAAGCACTACCTCAGCCTCCTCATGAGTTAAACAACGTCGTAAAAGGGAATCTACTCCATGGGGTACAAAGTATTGTCCACTATGAGGTAGTTCTTGGAAACGCGACGTAATCGACATCGCTCATCTCGCGAGAGGTGAGTAGGGGTCCTCTGCGTTTGCAAATATACTATGATATCACCCTACCATGGGTCAGCTGTTGAGATCAAGAAAATGTGTTCATCAACGAACGAATCTTCACACACCGACTCCTCAGCCTTGCTCGGAAAATCCGATATGAGCTCTGCAAAGATTAAATATTTCCTCGATTTTGCCGAAACAAATTCGAGATCAAACTCTTGCAGGATGACAATCCATTTATTATACTTTCCCCCAATCATCCTATGTGTGAGGACGAATTGAAATGGATTGACATGGGCAACGACCAAGGTTTGGTGAAGGAGAATATAATGTCTCAAACGCTGCATCGCATGTACGGTAGCTAAGGCAAGCTTCTCGACATGAGAATACCGAATCTTTGCGTCAATAAGGTTTCGGCTCAGATAATATATGACATGCTCCTGGAGCTCCTCATCCTCCTGAACCAAAACCATGCCAATCGTCTCTAAAGACGCGGCCACATATAATAGGAAATCACGGCTATAATCTAGAAAACTAATCATAGGGGCTGATGCTAGGGCTCGCTTAAGTGCATCGAAGGACTCCTGGGCTCACTCATCCCATTCAAAGGGAGTATCCTTCTTCAGGAGATGCATGAAACCTCTAGTCAAATTGGCAAAATTGACAACAAATCTTCGTAGGAAGTTTGCCATGCCTTGCAAACACTGAAGATGACGAATATTTCGCGGGGGAGACAACTGAAGTATTGCCTCCACCTTCAAGGGGTCGACTCTTATACCCTCGTTTGAAACGATAAATCCTAACAAACGACCTGATTTCACACAAAAGATGCACTTATGAGGGTTTAATCTAACAGCATAGTGCCGGCATCTTTCGAACACCAATCTCAAGTGATAAGAATGATGCATCCTCATGCGAGAATGAGCAGCGAGGTCATCCAAAAATACTTCAATAATGGACTTGAGATCGTGGAAAATCAGGGTCATTACCCGCTGAAACGTAGCTCCGGCGTTTTTAAGGCCGAAAAGCATTTTTCAATACGCAAATGTTCCCCAAGGACAAATAAATGCGGTCTTATGTTGGTCGTCGGGTTTAATTTGAATCTTATTATACCCGGAAAAGCCGTCCATAAAGGAGAACACCTCGCTGCCTGCACACTCATCCAAAATCTGATCTATAAACGGTGTGGGGAACTTATCCTTAGGACAGGCACGATTTAAATCATGGAAACCAGTGCATATACGGATTGCTCCTTTCTTCTTATCCACCGGAACGGGGTTTGAAACCCACTCCGTCAAGGTAATAGGATAGATGAAACCAGCTTTCAATAGCTTCTCTATCTCTGCCTTTATGGCGGGTGCTTTCCTAGGATTTACCGCACGTAAACGCTGTCGAATAGGCTTAGCGTTGGGGTAAGTATTAATTTCATGTTCGACAATCCGAGGGTCAATCCCTGGCATCTCATCGTAAGACCAAGCAAAAATATCTCGGAATTCCTTGAATAGCTCGGTATACTCGTGAATCTCATCTTGGGAACAATCCGCCCCAATGTAGACATTCTCAATTGTACCGGGATTGCGAGAAATGTTGATAAGCATAGTTGACGATATGTTTGCCATGTTTCCATCAGCCATCTGACCAGGAGAGCTTAATGGAATCATGGGTCTACCAACTTTCTATTTAAGAATCTCCCTATAATCCTCATGCTCCAAAAGGTCAAGCTCTGGAAATAAATATGATCTATGATGAAGTTCCTCCCATGGTGGCTCAACTCCCGACATAGCCTCGATGATCCCTTCATTTGAAGGGAAAACCGTATCAAGGAAATCGTGCGCATGAGAAGACTGTACTGCCCATGCCGGAAGCACATAGGGGTCTTCCTCCTCTGTCCGTGAAGAGGAAGAACAAGGCTCTGCAGTAGACTGGAGATTATCTTGGTAAGCAATCATGACTGCAGGCAACGGCACACTTGTCTCAATGGCCTCACTCGAAGGAATCGGTGAAGGAAGAATCCAAGGATCTCCCATATGACTTGTGTGAAAAGGCACCGATCTCATAGACGTGGAAGCACCATCGAAACTAGATCCTATCATGAGGACGGGTGCAGGACAACTAAAGGTTCCCATGAGGGACGGATACATACCTACACCCACACTCCCAGTTGCCGGCTGGGAATGTTCAACTTTCAGAACCGAAGCTTCCGAAGATGCACTAACAGGCGGATTCTTGAATGCCATTTAATCAATCGTTACAATCTTCCCATTATGAGGAAAGCATACAACGCAAAATACAGAAGATGCAACGGCTTGCATACTATACATCCAGTTCCTTCCCAGTAAGAGATTGTAGTCAAGGGGTGCATCAACCACCTCGACCTCTATCGCAATGGTCTTCCCTCCCAAACGGACTTTAAGAGAAGGAAGAATATCATGCAGCCTAAACGATCTCCCATCAAAAGCAGTTAACATGGTCGTAGATTTTGACAACTCAGGAGAACCAAGACCCTTCCAACAAGACAAAGAAATCACAGAAGCAGTAGCGCCCTCGTCAATAACTGTGCGCTTGATGATCATATTAAGACATTCTACATGCACCAAAAGGGACACATAGTAGGGCAAGCGAGGCTGATGTCCTGCGGTTTCAAATTTGATCACTGAGGAAGAATCATCACCATTCACACCAAGAGCGGAAAGCAAAGCCTTCCTTTGCGACGGAAAACTCTGAAGCACTTCCAATGCAGACATCGCACAAGGAGTATGACCCAAGTCCTCGACAACTGAATAATTCTGGGTAGCTCAGGCATTTGGATTATGCCTCGAATGCTTAAGTACCCCCTTAGGAATGCGAGGTGCAGCCTTAGGTTTATCCATAGGTTTCTCAATGCGCAAAGGGGTTCCTGGTGGATCAGGTTCTTTGCTTGGGTTGGGTTTTGACGAAGTATAATCTTTCGCACGTGTCACAACTTTCACGGCACAGACCATATTAATGCACCCATGACCACTAGTTTCAGGTGGATCTTCATCACTAGATTGATCATGGGACTTTGAGTTCATATTCTGGTTATGTGGTAAAGGGTTCGTTAACACAGCTGGGCCTTGTGCTATGAATTTCGAAGCTTCATCCATCCTAGGGCACAAGTAAGTGAGGTGATCGTCCTTACAAAGCTTGCAAGGAAACTTAACCTTACGTTTATTTTGCTTGTCCCCCCCAGCATTTTTATTGTTCTTGTCATTATTGTTGGCATTCTCATTCTTATTCCCACCCTTTTTATTATTTTTACCCTTTTTTCTATTCCGTCCGGGTTGCTGGTTACCCTTCTGGTTGGATGATTGCACAGCAAGTACATTCGTCGGTTGGGCAGGCTGAGACGAAGCCATAGCTTGTCCTTAGGAAGATTGGTTGATTGACAACTGAGCAACTTATTTCACAACCGAACCTGCAGGTTTCTTACTTGCACTACCCACAATGCCATCGGCATGTGGTCCAGGTTTGACCTTGGGATCGAAACCAGAACGAGGAGCGTTGGGTATAATCTCATATAACAAACTAGATTGAGCATAGATCAAGTCTAGTTCCTGTACCCTAAAGATTGCTTGTTCCTCATTATGCACTCTGGATGTAGAAACATCCTTCGCGATATATGGTAATAAAGATTTGAGGAACCACTCAAGGAGGAACTCCAGCGGTATAAAGGCTTTAATTAATCTCTTCCATCTACGCCACTCCTGAATATGATCAGAAATATGGGTGGCTTTATCTTGCCGAAATGTCAACAAGAGTTCAGTACCAACATCATAGTGAACTAGTAGCTGGAAGTGATTAAGGAAAGTCATTGCAAGGTCGTCGAACAAAGTAAAGGCACCCCTAGGTAACTCTATATACCATTTCGCCGCAGGCCCTGTAAGGGTGCATTGAAATAGTCTCAAACGGACTAAGTTCTGATGCAATGAATTGCAAGAGAACCATAGGTGGAATGTCGTAACGTGTTCACTTGGATCCTCTCCTGGTTTTCCTTCGAACTTAGTTATGTCCGAAGGAAGCTTGGTAGGGACAGCCGGCCAAGCCGGGTCATGAGCCACAGGATCGTTCGTAAGTCTCGATAAGTCAGGTAAATTGAGTGTCGCGAGGAAAGGGAGCCTAGGATGATGAGGTCTAGTGACCGCTCCCTAGTTCATATAGGATTGATTACCACCATGACCTTGGCCATAGTGACCTCCTCCTGTATGACCCGTATAGGGTGGCATGGAAGTAGCATAATGAGGTGGACCTTGACTAGTAGGAGCTACAAAGCCATAGTTGGGAGAGTAAGCAGGTTGTGAATCCCCGCCTCCATAAGGTGGAGATACCTGTCCATACTGCGCCCCATAGTAGGGTCCATAGGTCATCGCTTGCGATGCCCCATGAGACACTCCATAGGTAGGGATATACGTTCCGGAAGTAGGAATATACATACCGGAAGTAGGGATATATGTCATGGAAGTAGCAATCTGACCTCTAGAAACATGAACATAACCTCCCGAAACCACGGGTGGTATGTAGGCTTGAGACACAATTGGTCTAGTAACCGCAGTACAGATCTGACTTGTAGCTACATGCCGACTCGAAGGACCACGTGAGTAAGGTGGAGGGTTTACATTTGAAGAACTCGGAAGTGAGGATGAAGGAATCTCTATAAGAAGAAATGTACTAGTGCCTATCGTCACTCGTCTGGAACCTGGTATCCCTATCAGATCACTAACTCTAGACCTATGAGGTATATAAGATGGAGCTTCCACCACTGGGATGGAAGGTGCAATGTGACTAGTACTCCCAAACCTATCCGTAAGGTAAGGCATGGGATTGCCCCCAGGCATAGTGCTAGGCTCATAGTCGGATTCAACATGAAATGTCAAATCATGCATAGGAAAACCAGTTTTAACATAACTACCGTAGCTAGTGCTAGGAGGGTCAAAGTGAGTCTCGGCATCAACCGGCATTCCATACCGGTAACGGGTCAATGGGGAATCTGCCCTAGTATGAGTAGGTCTATCATGAAAAGATCCTATCTGGGAAATCATAGGACCGATCTCAGCTAGGTCAGGTGAGGGATCATATGTAGGAGTAAGTTCCCCATCGTCAATACGAATAGGAGGAGGTGGCTCAGGAATAGTCTTTGAATGATCCTCCATGGTGTGTGAATCAGTGTGTGACATAGTCCGCCTGGACAATCTAGGCCCCTCTCCCAAAGGAGGAGGAGAAGTGGAAGGAGAAAGTCCTGCTAACCGACGAGAACGGCGCGGAACCGCACCTGACTCCACAATGACTCAACAAAAAAGCAAAGACTCTCTATTTACATCAACCCTAGGCCAACTAGCGTGCACAGAGAAATCACTAAAAAATCTAAAGCTAAAAGCAAGCAAACAAGGGTTGGATAAGTGAGCCCCCGAATGTGGCCGGTATGTCTCGCCTAGGAGAGGCTTGAGAGGCCCTTGTCACCACAAGCGGAGGTTTGAAACCAATTATTGTGGCCCTCAGCTTCAACACGTAAAGCGACTGTGATGTCCGACCCCAACCTGGCCAGGACACATGCAGAATAACCTCTACACGTACCCCCTCGATATCCTAGGTAAGGTCACTAAGGTCACCTCAATATAATCAATGCTCAGGCAGACAGTCGCAGGCGGGATTGACCGTATGGGCAGGGTAGCAAAGCCTGAAACTCTCGAAAAATCCCCTAGATACGAATACAATCCTGGCTATATCGCCGGTGCTACACAGTTACCAACCAGGGGTTATCCCGATCAACAACCGCTCACACTTCCTAGTGCTTGAAACCCTTTTGAGAAGAGCTTCCTGAGAACACTGGTTATATAAAGGATTTCACACACTCCCTGGACAGACACCTAGTTGTTGTTGTTTAGTGATCTTGGAGAATTAACTTTCAATGAACTATTCCAAGATCCTAAAACCTAAGCTTGTTGGTGCACCCTAGAAAAGAAAAGAGTGTAATTCATTTTAATTAGCATTGATTTTAGTTTGGCTTTATTACTCAAAAATAGGATATGGTCGTGCAACTAATGGTGCTATGACGCAACAAGAAGTAAAATGCACACCTAACAATCAATGCAAATGCATTGTGTCCATGAAAACAAGGTATGCGTACTACGTGAATGCACAATTTCTTCTTCAAATGTTGAATGCAAATTTCCCTATATGAAGTCCTAACTATTACTCCAAAGCAAATCTATATCTAATGCAAGTACAATGCAAAGTGCAAAATGCAATGCATGATGATAAGCAAATGTTTTTGGATTTTTTGAAAATAAAGAGATACAAAAAGAAAAAGAATGATTTTAACCACCCCAGACTCTACAAGCACACATAAACAGCATTCCAGCAAAGCACTAAGGCAAAAGGACTCTAATGCACTAATCTCAAACAAAAAATCAAAGATTCCATGACAAGAACTTTCCTAAAAGAAAAAATTTAGGCTAAAAAAATGTTTCTGGTCAGAAACAGAGGTATTAACAGACTCAGGCAGTGCCAAAGGAGACTCAGCAACTAACAGCATTCACCCAGCAATCCACTATCTTCCACAAAAAGGTAAAAAACAGAGTATACGCGACTGTGCGCAGTGAACCCGCACGTATACGTGACAATCCCAGGGGAAACCGCGTGTATACGCGACTGTGAGTGATAAACTCGCGTACAGGAAGAAAAAGATGAACAAATTCAAGGCAAACAGACAGGCTGAGACTAAATTCACACCAATCAGGCTCTACCAAGCATACATGCCCCCATACCCGACACAGAAACAAGAGAGAGAGAGCAATTCAAATACATTGAATGCCAAGAGATCAACCCCCAAAGGATAATTACTAGGAACTCCCCAGCGGAGTCGCCACTTCTGTTACGGAGAGAAATTCCTATGGCTTGGGGTACCACAACAGACAGCTAGACTCCAGAAATCAATCTTTCCCAATATGCAATAGAAATAAAAACATCTAACACTAAAGGATCAAACCTCATACCTTATTCCGGATGGTTGAAGTAGATCCCCGTTGAGCTTTCCAATCTTCAGCTTGAATTGTTATAGCACGTCCTCAACAACAAGTAAACAATACAAGCATACTATATTTCATTGTGTTAGGTCTATTCTAGCATATATAATCAATAATGTATAAGCATTTGACATATTCCAATGGATAAAACATTCATTCAAATACACATTACTGGACAGGAAAAGATATTTCTATTAATATGAATTAGAGATTACAAGTGACAACCTATGACGGCACATCTGCGAACCGGAGAAACTGAATCCCCCACTTGGGCCTCCACCACCTCAATCTTCCATCACTTCGATAGCAAGCTTACTAGAAAAAGGAAAGCTTGGGAAGAACACAACAGTGCTCCAAGGGACAAAGGGATGCAGACTCAAGCATAAGTTCTGGCAACAATGGACTATAGTTTCGGTACTCTCAATTCTCTCTTATGCTTTCAATGTCTCAAGAGTTCCTTATATAGCTTTTCAAAGTGATATTGAAAGGTCGAATCCATGCGATCTCAAGGCATATGGAAGGCCAGGAGTCATATGAGTTGGATCCAAGTCAAGGAATGCTCCAAAGGATTTTGGATTATGTACACATCCCGATGTACGCGACTATAGAGGGAATATCCACGTATGTACGCGGTTATCGGGGAAAATGCCGCGTATATCATTTTTCTAATGTTTTTAGGGATGGTCAATGATACATCAAAAGACAAAAAGTGGTCCATAGGGGCTAATGAGTCTGCAGCGGGACAGGGGAAGGCCATATAACGTGTGATTCACCTAGTGTGGTGAAATCCGCTATAACATAAGGGTAAAATTTGTAAAACAAAATGGAGGGAAAAATAAAAAAACTACTTGTTATTATCGTATTTTTGACATATATCCTTATGGATTCACCTAAATTTCAAGTTTGGGGACTCGTTGGATGTGGAATTCAACTCCACATCCAACCCATACCCACACTGCATACTTCTGAGGTACCCACGACACCCAAAATTGAAGGTGTCGTGGGTACCTTAGAAGTATGTAGTGTGGGTATGGGATGGATGCAGAATTAAATTCCACATCCAATGGGTCCCCAAACTTGAAATTTTGGTGAACCGATAAGGAGATATGTCAAAAATACAATAAGAAAAAGTAGTTTTTCTTTTTCCCTTCCAAAATTTGGAACTTTTATTTTATTTAGAACATGGTCATGTGGACCCAACACCACTATTTTAGGAATTTATTCACATTTTTTACTAGAATTTCTCAGGAACACCTTTATAAACTTTCTTACACCTTTTATCATCATGGTCATGTGAGCCACCATAATGTCATGCAACCCATCATCATGGCCATGTAACCTAACATCATTTATTTAGGAAATTATTCACACTTATTTAGGACACTTTAGGGACTTCTTTATACTCCACATCATCATGATCATTAGGGGATCTCTACAGGATCTGTACCACTTATGTGTAGCTCAAAGTGTCTTCCCGTGAGGGACATGCATTACCTCTATGCCATAAGGGGACCGCTTTGGGTTTATATGCACTTATGATCAATGTATTCCTTAGGCTCTTCTTCAGGGGATTCAAGGCTTCATTATACATTCCCAAACAATTTATCTCTACTACAACCACATCATCATTATCACCTTGACTCCAAATATCTCTTCACCCTTTTAACATCAATGACACCCTTCTTGACATCATGACAATTTTTTCCAACAATCTCCCCCTTTGTCATTGATGGAAAAAACTTCAACTCTCTCTCTCCCCCCTTGACATAAATGACAAAAGGGGTGAAGCAACTTTGTTCACCTAGTCCCCAAAGGATTATGCTGGCTCCCCTTGTCAATATGCTTATCTGTTGTGACTTTTTTTTGCTGATCATTTTCTCTATTGCAAAAGATAAATTGACTTGACTATGGATTCCTTCTAAAGATATCTTTATTTAATGGAAATTCTCCCCCTTTGACTGTGTTGACTCCACCTTAGACTTGGCCATTTCTTGAAGCTTTATGAAGTAGCTCCGCTTGTGTTCTTGAATAATTTACCAAACCACTAATTTATTGATATTCCTTTCATGTTACTTACACTTCCCCTCAACATTATCCATAATATTTGGACCCTTTATGCCAAACTATTTAGAACAATAGGTATTTCTCTGCTATAGGGTCATCATATGTAATCTTGACACCTTTCTTTTTTCTTGTTGATATGTCATTATTACTTAACTCTAAAACTTCTATAGATATGTAGTTTGAGTATTTTGTATTGACTTGTTTTTCCTTCACATCTTCAACATGTGATACCAATTCTTTTCTATATTTGATCTTGGGACATGTTCTACTTTCATTCAATATACTTCCCATCTTTAAGATAAGAGAATTTCTTTGGTTTCATGTCTTGAGCTGTGAACTTTCATCTTTCATATAACATACCAATCCACAAGCTTATTCCTTTTGTTCTCTTGGATTCTTCTTCCATAATTTCTTATATCTGATACCAGTATTCTCCTTTATGGAAGACTTTATCATGCTTCTACAGTCATGTGCTTTGTGTCCATAGTTTTTGCACTTGTAGCATTCAATATTGTGGTTCATCGTACTTCTACAATATCTTTCCATGTGTCCATAATTGTGGCAATTGTAACATTCGACATTGTAGTTCATGTGGACACCTCCATTTCTTACCTTAGCCTTAAGTCCACAAGCTTTGATATCTCTAGCCCTATGTCCAAAATTGTTACATGAGAAAGAATAACCATAAATGAAACTTTGGTACCTGGGAAAAACCGATCTTCTTTGTGATGTAACATATTTGTATCCGTTCTTCATTTGTAGTATTTTCCTTGGTGGGAGCTTATGAGAATATCTGCATCACTCTTAGCCCTTTCTTCACTTTCCTTATTTGGTATCTTGGAGCATTCACTTTCATCACTACTCTTATGATCTAGGAGGATCTTCAATATCGATCAAAATCAAAATATTCAAAAAGTGAAAAGAAACTTACAAATGAGTAGAGCTTGTCAATATCTTTTCAGAAATATTTGTTTCATGCAAAGCAGACCCCGGATGTAAAAGATATTGAGTTTTGAAATTTATTTCCACAAAACAGGGAAAATTGGAAAAAAGAGGTGCCACGTAACACCACCATAAAGGTGACACATGTCCTATATAGAGATGATGTGGCACCACCACAGAGAGCCACATGGAAAGTATCGATGGCATATGGAATTCCAGTTGGAGGCTGATGTCGCAGGTTGAGTTGATAGATGAGGTGGACCAATAACTTATTGACACATGACATCCATGTGTGAATCCATGTAGCAAATTCATTTTATCAAAATATATTGGAGGCCAAGGGATTCGAAACCTTGACCTCTACCTCCACCAAAGACTCCACAAAGCTTTGTTATCCAGGATCTTTGTTGTTTGGTTCTTAACAATATAGGGTGGAACTACTATTTATGTGTGAATGGTTGGCCATTTTGTAAAAGGGTCGACCAAGGACTAAGCCCTCGACCGCCAAATATTTGTAATAGTGTTATACACCACCATGGAACTATATTATATGCCAAGTGCTATGCCAACATAAAAAACAACCATCAAATGCCAATGAACTATGCCAACACTTCAATATATTATGCCAATGATATATGCCAATACCGCATCAAATCCCATATAAAATGGGTAGAGCAAGAGGACCGTGGGTTTGACCCTGGGACCTCCACTCCACAAACTCAATGTGTTACCACTAGCCCATGTCTAGTCCATTGAATAAGGAATGGGATATTTTATTTAAATATTATTTTGGATTTTGAAATAATATAATGGGCACGTGGCCACAAATTCGGGGCCCAAAAAACCTATTAAAACCATGAATTTCAACCACGAAATGGAGAGTTTCGAGCACAGTTTTCAAGACAAGCATACAAACATTAATGAGCATTCTTCCTGAGGTGGAAATATGTACTGTTTGTACAATTACAACAAGAATTTTTCTAGTTTTGTGTGCTAGAGGAGATCTCATGCAAACCTGGTCGATGTTATACTCATTTTTCTCAGAACTTTGTGATGAAGACAGTGGTGCAGTTTGTTTTTGAATTTGACAGACAAAAAATAGAGGTGTTTTGAAGACTTAATATGATCATCCTTCCCATTGGAAATGCCCAAAGACGTAGCTTAGGAGGGGTCAACTCCATTATCAGTTATTGTCTACCTTTTATCTAGTTTTCATACTTGTTTATTTGCTTGTGTGTGTTCAATTAAGCATTAAAATTTCATCTTTTAAGCTTTTTTTTTATGAGTTTTTAACATACAAATTTCACATGCAATTTATATGGTTAAAAAAGATCCTGAAATTTCAGATCAACTTTGGTATCAGAGTAGTTTAACCATTGCATTGTGAGTTTGTGAATATTAAAAAGGATTAAGCTAAAGCGACGTGAAGGTGTACTTGAGGCATTCAATCTAGATATTGGATGTGCACATAGAAGGAAGAAAATGGTAGATGAAGCATATCGAGAAGAAGATGAGAAGGTATTCCACAAGGCTTTCTATCAGATGGCAGACCAAGTAGAAAAATTGTTTCTAGATTATCAAGAGAGGTTGGAAAAGAAGAAAACAAAGAAGGAGAAAGCAAAGAATAATGTTTTGGGGAAAGGAGGAGACCCTTCTGAGCCTTCTTCTCCATTTTTTTCTTCTTTTGAAAGCTCCATTACTGCATCTTCAAATCCAAAGAAAAAACCTGAGAAGGATAAGTATGATTTACCTTATTTGAAACTTGGTATTAAGTTCGATTTTCTTACATATAATGGTGATTTAACGCAAAAAATCTACATGATTCAATTAGGATGATTGAGGTGTATTGCAAGATTCAGAAGCTTGCAGATGATAAAGAAAAGATCCAATTGGATTCTTTTCATCTTAAAGGCACTACACTCATCTGGTGGGAGAGTAAGACACATGAATACCTCCTTACAAAAGGTAAAAGTATTTCTTCCTGGTATGATTTTATTACTGCATTAAAAAAATATTATCCATTAGGCTACATACAATAATCCACATTGGATTGGAAAAACTTAAGGCAAGGTAAAGGTCATAATGTACAAGAATAAACTCAGGAATTCAGAAAGAGAGCTTTGATTTTGGGTATACCTCTTTAAACTCAAAAAGCTCTTCTCAATTTTATTGGAGGATTACATAGTTAATTGCATCATACAATACTTATGTTTAATCCTACTAACCTTGAAGAGGTATGTGTGCAAGCTATGCACATTGAATCCAAAGAGAATAGTACAAATGATAACGTTTCTTCAGTTGAATCTAGCCAGTCAAAATAAGGAAAGCAAAAAGGGAAAGGTAAGCATACAAATACAATGATGAAAGGTGATGAGAGCCCTACCTTCTCACATTGTCAAAAGTAGGGGCATGAAGAAGCAAAGTGTTGGGTACTACATCTAGAATTGAAAAAAAAGTGGTTTAAGGATTGTAAATAGAAGCAAACGTCACGGTTATTGTTGAGGACCTTGGATTAGATTTTGAAGACGAAACAAAGATAAAAATCGTAGGTGTGAAAGGTAAAGCTAATGTTGGTAATGATTCTAACATTGGTTCTTCATGTTCTTCTACTTCTAAAGATCATTTCAGTTGTAAGGATAGTGTTGAGGCCTGGAAAATCGCAGGTAACAATAGTTAGGGATTCTCCCCAATAAACATTCCCAACTAGCCCATTATTGTTTGGTATCGGGAATCCGTCTGGTTTACGGTCCGACTATCATAGGTCAAGTAACAAATTAGAATGTTTTATCAGTTATGGACCGGTCCACCGTGTATATTTTTAGTTTTTGTGTTTGAGTTATGATGTGCAAGTGCCTATCTAAAAATGCAAATTGATAGAGATAACAAGGAGCATCACAGTGTGATGCGCAGGTTCTTACCTCTTGTCTTACCTCTCTCGCATCTAAATCACAAACAACCAGAAAATAACTACAACTAACTAACCTATCCCCAGGGAGCAAAAAATTTTCAGTTATCAATGAGTAATGTATTTCTATGCATGTATTAAGAAAAATTACAGATAGTTGTTAGTTATTTTAGAACACATGAACATTAATAGAAATATGAACAACAAGATATCTTATTGTTTATGACAACCTTCATTACTCACAATGGAAATTTCACAGAATAAACTATAAGGCATTGTTACAGAGAGAAATTCCTATGTCTTAGGGTACCACAACAGACAACTTGACTCCAGAAATCAATCCTTTCCAATATGGAATAGAAATTAAATGTCTAACACTAAAGGATCATACCTCGTACCTTATTCCAGATGGTTGAAGTAGATCCCCATTGAGCTTTCCAACTTCAGCTTGAATTGACCAATTACTTCCTCAACAACAAGTAAACAATACAAGCATACTATATATCATGGTGTTAGATATATTCTAGCATATATAATCAATAATGTATAAGCATTTGACATAATCCCATGGATAAAATATTCATTCAAACACACATTATTGGACAGGGAAAGATATTTCTATTAATATAAATAAGAGATTACAATAGATACAACCTCTGTCGGTATGTCTACGAATCGGAGAAACTGAATCCCCCACTTGGGCCTCCACCACTTCAATCCTCCATCTTTTGATAGCAAGCTCACAAGAAAAAGGCAAGCTTGGGAAGAACACAAAAGTGCTCCAAGGGACAAAGGGATGCAGACTCAAGCATAAGTTCTGGCAACAATGGACTATAGTTTCTTTGGTCTCAATTCTCTCATATGCCTTCAATGTACCATAGAGTTCCTTATATAGCTTTTCAAAGAGGTAATGAAAGGTCGAATCCGAGTGATCTCAAGGCATAGGGAAGGCTAGGAGTCAAGTGAGTCAGATCCATGTCAAGGAAAACTCCAAAAGGATTTGGATTTTGTACACATCCCGATGTATGAGGTTTTAGTGGTCAACCCACGTATATACGTGATTAGAGGTTTAAAAGTCACGTGTATCATTTTTTACATGTTTTTAGGGATGGTTAAGGAAACATCAAAGGACAAAAAATGGTCCAAGGGGTCTAAGGAGTCTGCAGCGGGACAGGGGAAGGCCATACAAAGTGTGATTCACCTAGAGTGGTGAAATTTGCTAGAACAGATGCCCCCTAATGTGTGAGGTCAGAGGGGTCATACGATGGTCGAAATACATTATAAGTCCATCCCTGAAGCGGAGTGATGAAGGATCCCAAATGGAAGACCAACCACCCAATCAGCATAGTACAATGATACAACTCTGCACATAACTGCAAATACATATAGCATTCCCAGATACATAACAATACAATGGCCATGAATAGGCATGATACAAGATATCACATAAGTGGTCATCGCCACATACAATATACATAGATTAGAATCTCCATGATGAAGATATACAAAGGATCATGATCTCCATAATTATTGAAGATATATAATAGATCAAGATCTCCATAGTGGCTAGAAATATCTGACATATACTAGAATCAAGTCACGAGAGCTAAAATCTCATGAACACTGGCACGATCAAGGAGGTAGCATATAAGAGATGCGACCAATCTGGAAAGTCTTCTACACAAACCGCTACAAGTACATGTCCTACTATGTGAATAGAGGTGTCGAGGTCAAACATAGTAGTCCATCATCTGATTACTGGTCATTGATGTATACCGTTAACAGACGCGAGATCGCCCACCGATAATGAAAATGGGAATCAAGGTACTAGAGTGCAAACTAACAAGTGTGAATAAATGTGTTGAGATCGAACACTTGAGAGGATTTATCGATCAGGGGACATTGATGTATTCCCAAAGACTGTCGATGGCGAGAGAACCTGCCACTGATGACTGCAAGTCTCAAGGCACTCAAAATGACTCTAGATTCCAATCCCAGAATAAATGATTTGAAGTATATGGGATGAAATCCGCTAGAAGGCGGGAATTAAGGAATCCCCCATCATCCAACACAAGGGTAACTCAACAAAGCTATATAATGTGGAAGGACACGATCATAAGGTGCACGAAGTAGTAACTGTACCGGGAATGGTCGACATGCAAAGTCAAGATAACTGAGGAATGGCCAACTCAGGCTTCAACTTCCTTTGAACAAGAGCATAATGGCATATGGTGACTGAATAAAGGTAGCATAGACTCGATATACAAACTGGGACATCTCTGTGACACAGGAGGCATCGACAGAGGCTCCATGGGGACTGGAAGCTTAACTAGTCGGTAGAGATAAACTCAGATAAATGAGTACAGTTCCTAAAGTCAAACTATAAACCCAACCAATGGATGTGATATACAGTGCTCTGTTTGAAGGCGACACGAATCGACAGCTACCAAAGATAACATCTTTCCTTTTCTGGCTTATTGGTTTTTTGATTTTTTTAGACTTTTTCAATTATTTAAAAAGCTTGAAAAAGAATAAAATTTCTTTATAGTTATAGACTAGGAGGAGACAAGTGTCATAAGGGCAAACAAACTAGTTCCAAGCAGTGGAACATACCTATGCTCAATGCAAGGATACATGTGTAGGATATCGACACTCGGGGGAAAATCCCCTCCTGGTAAAAAGGGAAACAAGCTGTGAAGGATAAAAAAAATGGCTCTGCATGGCTAGACATGAGATAAGCTCAGGCTATATGGCTAAAACACAATGTCAAGGAAGCTGGCATAAAGCTCAATAAGGCAGGAAAAGCTCATGATAATGCATTCACAACTTGACATGAGGGAGCCCTGAGGGAAATAGGCCAGCAAAATATCAAGAGGAGTATGAGGCTCTTGCAAAATGTCATGGCAGTTCTATACAATGGAATCCCACACCCTAAAGGAGAAAACGTCAGGATGGGAACCAAATGCAAATAAGGTGCTAACTAGGGTTCCCATGTAAGGTGAAGCTCTACCACTCATATCATGCCACTTCTAAAACAACAAGAAGGTTCCGTGCCATAATAGAGTGGGTTCGTACCTAAGGTCATGATGAGATGGTCATAAGGTCATGCAAAATGCAAACGGTGATGAAACCTAACCTATATGCCAGTTTAGACATGATACCTGGATCGGCATGAACGGGTCAATCCAATGGCTGAAACGACACTGAAAAAGGTCCTCTACATCATGAATTATGTCAAAAATGGTCCAAAATGGTTAGAAATTGTCAAAACTATAGGAAAGGGGGTACAAATTTTCAAATATTTGAAAATTTTCTATAAATAGTAAACAATTCAAAATATTATAAAACATTTGAAACTTTTACCCATTTGAGGTTAGATTTTCAACAGCGAATTCTAGGAGATCCAGCCAGCGGAATCCACTACCGTTTCTTCCAGGTATTTACTCATGCTCTTCTCTTCCATTTCAATGCAATTTTTATCAAATTCCATGGTCAATTAAGCTTTCTAGGGAAAACTAAAAAGGGTGCTGTGGCCCACACAAAAATCAAGGGTTTTTCCGCGTATTGGGTTGGATATACGTGGAAAATTCCCCCATACTCGCGTACATACGCGGCTATTTTAAAAATAGTCGCATATGAGGCCGTGCATAAGGTTTTTTAAGTAATCTAATGGGAAAATTTGCAATTTCTTGTGCAGGATGGTCCTAGAGTGGAGAGAGCGTGAACATGGTGAGCTAGAGGAAGTAGTAAGGGCCGATCTAATGGCTCACCAAGCTCTACGTGCATGTGGACTCTAAAAGTTTTGGTGTCTTGGTGTCTTAAGGGCCAAACCACGACTATTGCAGATGTTGGTGGATTACTGGGATACAAACTTTGAGTCCTTCCAGATAGATGGGATGTCCCTCAAAATAGAGGTGGAGGACATATACTTCATTACTAGGCTTTCTAGATGGGGGGAGGTAGTGAACCTTTGTTCTCGTGGTGGGCCAGGAGGTGGCCTGACTATCGACGAGTACATTGCAGTGTATTGCTATCCGGACACAGAGAAGGTGGGGAGTCAGGTCCCTACCAATGCTATACAGGTGCTGGGCCTAAAGGCCATACTATTGACATTAGGCAGGATAGTAGGCTTGGCATCACTCCACCAGGCCTTGCGGCCTTTGATGTTCTATGCAGTGGAGTGCATGAGACCTATGATTTATGACTGGAGCACTACACTACTAAGCAACATGAAACATTAGCTCAGTGAGTGTAAGGTAGGAAGAGTGCGGAACTTTGGGTTCAACAGTATTTTGAGCACGTTTTTCTTCGAGCATGTTCCAGGATTGAGCCCCAGAGTGGATGTTCCTCTTCACGGGGTTCAAGATCCGGCCCAACGGTGTTGGGCAGATGCAATGTGCAGACTGGGGGGTGGTAGGGTGGCCAACCCCTATCTAGCTGATTTCTTTCCATGGTGGTGGCAACAGATAGTTGCCATCGATGACTACCCCTATGCAGGGATAGATTTCCCGGGGGACCCAGACATGCCGCTACCACTAGGATCAACATATGGCGATATAGGTAACAAATCTTGATCCTCTCCTTTTTAATTTTTGAGTTATTTAATTTTTTTTTGTTTTCTGATTATATGGAATCAAAAGACATATTTTTTCATGACAATACATAGTGACATCTACCATTTGTGTGCAGATGTGGGACCACGGTGGTCAGAAGGCTTCCCTCATCACAGATGAAGGGGAAGAGGAGATGATATCACGAGTGTGGATGCGGAGCGAATTCTCCAAAGCATTCATAGCAATTTTGTGAGGTTGACACATAGGCTTCCCATGGCGCAAGTTGAGGACTGGCCTGAGGCTATGCAGTGCCAGGTGGTGGGTGTACCATGAGCATGGGTGCTATTATTCCGACGGCTAGCTAGAGCCGTAGTGATGTTCCATGATCACAACCCTCCTCCTCCTCCATAGGATTAGATACCTGGGAGTGTATACATTTTGTACTACCGTGTATTATATGTTGGTGGCTCGAGAGCCCCAATTTTGTATCATGACTCTATGTATTACCAAATTTTGGATGTTATATAATTTTTTTTATGGTGATCGGTTTATTTATTTACATGTGTAAAAATTGTGTTTGTGATGAATTTATTGTGAATGAAACAAATGCCAATTTAACACGTAGTTAGCATATGAGTCAACAACTTGATTATTAATTCTTGGAATGTGTATGTATGTTATATTGTCAAATTTCCGTTCTAATAATCTCACACGTAAGAATCTTCTTAATAACGTCGGATCTCTAACATGGTACAAACCATTAAGTTGTGACACTACTAACTCCGAATCAATACGTACCTCAAGAGAGAGAATTCCATGTGAAATGGCATCCCGTAGAAGCTCAATAACGGCACTATATTCAGCAACATTGTTGGAAGATGGCCATAGACATATGCCTCCTGAAGACAGTACCTGACCCATAGGAGTATAAATCACCCAAGCAGTAGAGGCTGAGTGTTGAGTGTGACGACTCACACCATTTGCGAATCCTATGTAAGTGGAAGATTCCATTGACATCTGCCAAAAGAAACAGAAACTAATCACAAACTCGATCACGATACGAAAAAGACCTAACTATGCAAAACTATACAATAATATACAATAACCATCCTTGGCTAAAAATTAGGCATAGTACTTCTTGAGATAGAGCCCATTTCTAGGCTCCGCTAAGGCCATTCCCTCGTAATCCACTAACTCATAAGCACCCTTCTCTAAGACACGTTTGACCATGTAAGGACCCCGCCACATGGGATTAAATTTTCTTACGCCCAAGGGTTCTTTCGGTTGATCCCAAAAAAGGACCAAGTATCCCTCACTAAACCTCCTTGGACGGACATACTTGTCATACTAGACCTTTACGTGGCGTTTATTGACTTCTAGAGCCACCAAGGCATCTCGACACTGCTCATCAAGTTGCTCAAGGTGGACCAAATGCTCCTCCAATGGTGAAGTGTCTGGTAAGAGTTCTACAGCTAGCTTCAAAGAAGTAATCTTGCATTCAACTGGCAATATCGACTCCACTCCATGTACAAGTTGATATGGAGAAAAACCCGTGGCAATCTTAACAACGGTTCGATATGCACACAAAGCAGGATATAACATAATGTGCCAATTATTCTTGCTTCATGCGATGGTTCATTGGAGAATGGATTTGAGTGATTTATTCACTGCTTCTACCTGTCCATTCACTTGAGGGTAGTAAGAGGAGGAATACTCTTGCTTGTACCCTAACTTTGATGCCAACTCTTCCATCATACGATTCTGAAAGTGCGAGCCATGGTCAGTGACAAGCTCTTTCGAAATTCCGAATTGGGTAATAATTTGGTTGAATATGAAGTGGGCAGCTGTCTCACCATTAGATTTAACTGTAGGCATAGCCTCAACCCATTTCGTGAAGTAATTAACAGCCACTATAATATGATGGTGCCCCCCAGCCGAAGCTGGGTTGCAATCCATAAAATTGAGTCCCCACTTAGTGAAGGGACTGGCAGTGATAATGGGATGTAACAGGGCAGGTTTCGAGCGCATATTATGTGCGAACACTTGGCAAGGGTGGAACCTCTTGACCACATCTACACAATCCTTAAAGATCAACGGCCATAAATAACCTGCTCTTAATATCTTTTGAGTTGTAGAAAGCCCAGATAAATGACCACCACATGCCCCTCCATGGAAATCATTTAGCACTACCTCATCCTCTTCATGAGTTAAACAACATCGTAAAATGGAATCTACCCCATGGCAGTACAAAGTGTTATCCACTATGAGGTAGTTCTTAGACACGTGATGTAATCGTCGTCGTTCATCTTGTGAGAGGTGAGTAGGGACCTTCAATGTTTGTAAATATATTATGATATCCCCATACCATGGGTCTAAATTTGAGATTAAGAAGATGTGTTCATCGACAAACGTATCTTCACAAACCAACTCCTCGGCCTCGCTCGAAAAATCCGATATAAGCTTTGCAAAAATTAAAGACTTCTTCGATTTTGCCGAAACAAATTCGAGATCGAATTCTTGCAGAATGAAAATCCATTTATTATATTTTCCCCCAATCATCCTTCGAGTGAGGATGAATTGAAATGGATTGACATGGGCTACAACCAAGGTTTGGCGAAGGAGAATATAATGTCTCAACCGCTAAACTGCATGTACAATAGCTAAAGCAAGCTTCTCGACATGAGAGTAATGAATCTCTGTGTCAATAAGGTTCCAGCTCAGATAGTATATGACATGCTCTTGGAGCTCCTCATCCTCTTGAACCAAAACCATACCAATCATCTCCATGTATGTGGCCACATAAAGTATAAAATCACGGCTATAGTCTAGGGGACTAATCACTGGGGCCGATGCTAGGGCTCGCTTGAGTGCATCAAAGGACTCCTGGGCTCACTCATCCCAACAAAAGGTGGTGTCCTTCTTCAAAAGACACATGAATCCTCTAGTCAAATTGGCAAATTTGACAACAAATCTCCGTAAGAAGTTTGCCATGCCTTGCAAACATTGAAGATGACAAATATTTTTCGGGGGAGACAACTGAAGTATTGACTCAACCTTCAAAGGGTCGACTCTTATGCCCTCTTTAGAAACGATGAATCCTAACAAACGACCTGACTTCACACAAAATATGCACTTATGAGGATTTAATCTAACCAAATAGTGCCGACATCTTTTGAATACCAATCTCAAGTGATAGGAATGACACATTCTCATACGAGAATGAGCAGCAAGGTCATCCAAAAATACTTCAATGATCGACTTGAGATCATGGAAGATCAAGGTCATTTCCTGCTAAAATGTAGCTCTGGCATTTTTAAGGCCAAAAGGCATTTTCTAATATGCAAAAGTTCCCCAAGGACAAATAAATGCAGTCTTATATTGGTCCTCAAGTTTAATTTGTATCTGATTATATCCGGAAAAGCTGTCCATAAAGGAAAAAACCTCTCTACCCGCACACTCATCCCAAATCTGATCAATAAATGGTGTGGGGAAATCGTCCTTAGGATAGGCACAATTTAAATCATGGAAACCAGTACATATGTGGATCATTCCCTGCTTCTTATCCACCGGAATGGGGTTTGAAACCCACTCCGTTAAGGGAACAGGATAGATGAAACCAACTTTTAACAGCTTTTCTATATCTGCCTTAATCGTGGGTGCTTTCCTAGCATTCACCGCATGCAAATGTTGTCGAACAGGCTTAGCATTGGGGTAAGTCTTAATCTTGTGCTCGAAAATACGAGGGTCGATACCTGGCATTTCATCGTAAGACCAAGCAAAGATGTCACATAATTCCTTAAATAGCTCGATGTATTCTAGAATCTCAGCATGGGAACATTCTGCCCCAATATAGACATTCTCTATCCTACCAGGATCACGAGAGATGTTGATAGGAATCGTTGAAGATATGTTTTCCAAGTTTCTGTCAGCCATCTAACCAGGAGAGCTTAACAGAACCATAGGACTACCAACTCTTGCACTAAGAACCGCCCTAAAGTCCTCACGCTCCAAGCGGTCAAGCTCGAGAAGAAAGTACGATCTATGATGGAGTTCCTCCCATGGTGGATCAACTCCCGACATAGCCTCAATAATCGCTTCATATGAAGGGAACACCATATCAAGGTAGTCATGCACGTGAGAAGAATGTACTGCCCATGCCGGCAGCACATAAGGGTCCTCCTCCTTCATCCGCGAAGAGGAAGCACTAGGCTCTGCAACACACTTGATATTAGCTTGATAAGCTATCATAGTTGCAGGCAAAGGCACGTCTGTCACGATGGGCTCATTCGGAGTAATCGGTGTAGGAAGAATCCAAGGATATTCCATATGACTCGTGCGAAAAGACACTGATCTCATAGATGTTGAAGCCTCACCAGAACTAGAACCTATCATAAGAATTAGTGCAAGACAACTAAAGCTTCCCATGAGGGATGGATACATGCCTACACCCACACTCCCAGTTGCCGGCTGAGAGTGCTCAACAATCGGGATCGAAGTTCCCGAAGATGCGGTAATAGATGGATTCTTGAATGTCATTTGATCAATCATGACTATATTCCCATTATGTGGAAAGCATACAACGCGAAATAGGGAAGAAGCAATGACTTGCATACTGTACATCCAATTCCTACCCAGCAAGAGATTGTAGTCAAGGGGCGCATCAACCACCTCGACCTCTATCGCAACGGTCTTCCCTCCCAAACAGAATTTAAGGGAAGGAAGGATGTTGTGTGGCCTAAACGATCTCCCATCGAATGCAGTTAACATGGTTGCTGATTTAGATAGATCAGGGGAACCTAAACCCTTCCAACACGATAACAACATCACAGAAGTGGCAGCGCCTTCGTCAATCACAGTGTGCTTGACGGTCATATTAAGACATTCTACATGAATCAAAAGAGACACATAGTAAGGCAAGCAAGGCTGAAGTCCCGCGGTTTCAATTTTAATCACGGAGGAAGAATCATCATCATTCACACCAAGGGTAGAAAGCAAAGCCTTCCTTTGCAAAGGACAAATCTGAAGCACTTCCAATGCAAACATCGCACAAGGAGTGTGGCCCAAATCCTTGACAACTGAATAGTTCTGGGTGGCTCGAGCATTAGGATTGTGCCTTGAATGCTTAAGGAATCCCTTAAGAATGCGAGGTGTAGCTTCAGGTTTATCCATAGGTTTCTCAATACGCAAAGGGGACCTTGGTGGATCAGGCTCTTTTCGTGGGTTGGGTTGTGATGAACCATAATCTTTCGCATGGGTCACAACTTTCGCAGCACGGACCATGTTAATGCAACCATGACCACTACCCTCCGGTGGATCTTGATCAGCACTAGACTGGTCATGGGACCTCGAGTTCATATTTTTATTGTGTGGTAAATGGTTACTTAGCACAGCTGGGCCCTGTGCCAAGAACCTCGAGGTTTCATCAATACGAGGGCACAAGTAAGTGAGGTGATCATCCTTACACAACTTGCAAGGGAACTTAACCTTACATTTAGCTTGCTTGTCCCCCCTAGCATTATGGCCATTATTTTCATTACTATTAGCATTCTCATTCTTATTCCCACCCTTACGATTATTATTACCCTTTTCCCTATTTCGTCCGGGCTGCTGGTTACCATTCTGGTCCGAGGATTGCACAGAAAGTACACTCGCTGTTTGGGTGGGTTGAGATGAAGCCGTAGCTTGTCCTGAAGCATATTGGTTGATTGAAAATTGACTAACTTGTTTTACAACCGAATCCGCAGGTTTCTCACTTGCACAATCCATAATTCCATCGGCATGTGGTCCAGGTTTGACTTTGGGGTCGAAACTAGAATGCGGAGCGTTGGGAATAATCTCACGTAACAAACCAGACTGAGCATAAATCAATTCCAGTTCCTGCACCCTAAAAATCACTTGTTCCTCATTCTGCACTCCGGATGCAGAAACATTCTTTGCTATATATGGCAATAACGACTTAAGGAACCATTCAAGGAGGAATTCCGGCGGTATAAAGGCTTTAATTAACCTCTTCTATCTACACCACTCTTGAATATGATCCGAGATATGTGTGGCTTTATCTTGCTGAAATGTCGACAAGAGTTTAGTACCAACGTCATAATGCATCGGTAGCTGGAAGTGATTAACAAAAGTCATCACAAGATCGTCGAACAAAGCGAATGCCCCCCTAGGTAGCTCTATATACCATTGCGCAGTAGGCCCTGTAAGGGTGCATTGAAATAGCCTTAAATGGATGGAGTCCTGGTGTAAGGAATTCAAAGAGCACCATAGGTGAAACATAGTAACATGTTCACTCGGATCCTCTCCCGGTTTTCCCTCGAAATTAGGTATGTCCGAGGGAAGCTTAGTAGGGACAACCGACCAAGCCAGGTCATGAGCTACATGATCGTTCATCAATATCGACAAGTCAGGAAGATTCAGCGTCGCGAGGAAAGGGAGCCTAGGATGATGAGGTCGATGGACCGCTCCCTGATTCATATAGGTCTGATTACCACCATGGCCTTGGCCATAGTGCCCTCCTCCTGTTTAACCCGTATAGGGTGGCATGGAAGCACCATAGTGTGGTGGACCTTGACTAGTAGGAGCTACCATAATTTGGAGAGTAAGCAGGTTGTTGATACCCTCCCTCATAAGGTGAAGAACCCTGTCCATACTGCGTCCCATAATAGGGTCCATAAATCATCCCATGAGATGTCCCATGAGACACTCCGTAATTAGGAACATATGCTCCGGAAGTAGGAATGTGACCTCTAGAAGTATGAGCATGACCTCCTGAAACAACGGGCAGTACATGAAGTTGAGACACAACCGGTCTAGTAATCGCAGTATGGACAAAAATCGTAGCAATGTTTCAGCCTGAAGGACCACGTGAATAAGGTGGAGGGTTAACATTTGAAGAACTAGGAACATAGGATGAAGGGATCTGTGTGATTAAGTACGTACTATTCCCTATCGTCACTCGTCTG
>LPNX010449909.1:5406-21316 GCA_001517045.1 Pseudotsuga menziesii | reverse complement strand
GAATATGTGATGTAACTTCCACCACCGGGATGGAAGGTGCAATGTGACTAGTGCTCCCAAACCTCTCCGCATGGTAAGGAATGAGAGTTCCCCCAGGCATGGTGTTAGACTCGAACTCAGATTCGACATGAAATGCCAAATCAGGTGGGGGAAAACCAGACATACCATAACTACCATAACTAGTGCTAGCGGGTTCAAAATGGGTCTCAGCATCCTTCGGCATTTCATACCGGTAATGGGTCAATGGGGAATCAACCCTAGAGTGAGTAGGTCTATCATGAAAGGTTCCTATCTCAGAAATCATAGGACCTAACTTAGCCAAGTCGGGTGAAGGATCGTAAGTAGGAGTAAAATCCCCATCGTCTACACGAATGGGAGAAGGTGGTTCAGAAATACCTTCTATATGGTCTCCCAGGGTGTGTGAATCAATGTGTGAAGTAGTCCGCCTAGACTGTCTAGGTCTCTCTCCCAAAGGAGGAGGAGAAGTAGAAGGTGGAAGTCCTGCTAAACAACGAGAATGGGGAGGAACCGTACCCGAATCCACAATGACTCAAAAAATAGAAAAGACTCTCTATTTATGCAAACCCTAGGCAAGCTATCATGCACAGAGCAATCACTAATAAAATCTAAAGCCAAATGCAAGCAATCAAGGGCATGATAAGTGAGCTCCCGAATGAAGTAGGTATGTCTCTCCTAGGAGAGGCTTGAGACTCCCATACACAACAAGTGAAGGTACATAACCAATTATTGTGGCCCTCAGCTTCAACGTGTAAAGAGATTGTGCTGTCCGACCCCAACCTGTCCGGGACACCCGCAGAATAACCCCTGCAAAGTACCCCCATGATATCCTAGGTAAGGCCACTAAGGTCACCTAAATATAATCAATGCTCAGGCGGACAGTCACAGGCGAGATTGACCGTATGGGAAGGGTAGCAAAGCCCGAAACTCTCGAAAGAGCCCCCAGATACAAATACAATATTGGAAATATCTCCGGTGCTACTCAGTTATGACTAGGGGTCATCCTAATCAATAACCACTGACACTGCCGCGTGCTTAACTCCCTTTTGAGAGGAGGATCCTGAGAAACACTGGTTATACCAAGGATTTCACACACTCACCTGGACAGACACATACATGTTGTTGTTTAGTGATCTTGGAGAATTCACTCACAATGAACTATTCCAAGATCCTAAAACCTAATCTTGTTGGTGCACCCTATAAAAGAAAAGAGTGTAGTTCATTTTAATTAAGCGTTGATTTTAATTGGCTTTATTACTCAAAAGAGGGATATGGCCTTGCAACTAATGGTGTTATGATGCAACATGAAGTAAAATGCACACCTAACAATCAATGCAAATGCATTGTGTCCATGAAAACAGGGTATGCTACTATGTGAAATGCACAATTTTTCTTCAAATGATGAATGCAAGCTTTCCTATATGAAATCCTAACTAATACTCCAAAGCAAATCTAGTGCAAGTACAATGCAAAATGCAAAATGCAATGCATGATGATAAGCAAATGTTTTTGGATTTTTTGAAATAAAATGAGATACAAAAAGCAAAAGAATAATTCTACAACCACCAGACTCTGCAAGCACACTCAAACAGAACTCAGGCAAAGCACTAAGGTAAAATAAATCTAATGCACTAATCCCAAACAAAAAATTGAAAATGCCATGACAAGAACCTTCTTAAAAAAAAAATTTAGCCTAAAAAAAAATGTCTCTGGTCAGAAACAGAGGTATAAACAGACTCAGGTAGTGTCAAAGGAGACTCAGCAATCATCAAACTTCACCCAACAACCATTTAACTTGCACTAAAAGGAAAAACTAAGGGCATACGTGACTGTTCATAGTAAAACCGCGTGTATACGCGGAAATCGCAGAGAAACCCGTGTGTATACGCAACTGTGAGTTAAAAACTCGCGTACAGGAAGAAAGGTGCATAAAAATCAAGGCAAATAGACAAGATGAGACAAACTTCAAACCAATCAGACACTACCAGGCAAACATGCCCCTAGACCCGACACAGAAACAAGAGAGAAAGAGCAATTCAAAGTCATTGAATGTCGATAGAACAACCCCCAAAGGACAACTACTAGGAACTCCCTAGCGGAGTTTCCAATTCTGTTACAGAGAGAAATTCCTATGGCTTGGGGTACCACAACAGACAACTTGACTCCAGAAATCAATCCTTTCCAATATGCAATAGAAATTAAATGTCTAACACTAAAGGATCATACCTCGTACCTTATTCCAGACGGTTGAAGTAGATCCCCGTTGAGCTTTCCAACTTCATCTTGAATTGATCAATTACTTCCTCAACAACAAGTAAACAATACAAGCATACTATATATCATGGTGTTAGATCTATTCTAGCATATATAATCAATAATGTATAAGCATTTGACATAATCCCATGGATAAAATATTCATTCAAACACACATTATTGGATAGAAAAAGATATTTCTATTAATATAAATCAGAGATTACAATAGATACAACCTCTGTCGGCACGTCTGCGAATCAGAGAAACTGAATCCCCCACTTGGGACTCCACCACTTCAATCCTCCATCTCTGAATAGCAATCTCACAAGAAAAAGGCAAGCTTGGGAAGAACACAAAAGTGCTGCAAGGGACAAAGGGATGCAGACTCAAGCATAAGTTCCGGCAACAATGGACTATAGTTTTTTTGCTCTCAATTCTCTCATATTCCTTCAATGTACCATAGAGTTCCTTATATATATTTTCAAAGGGGTAATGAAAGGTCGAATTCGAGCGATCTCAAGGCATAGGGAAGGCAAGGAGTCAAGTGAGTCGGATCCATGTCAAGGAAAACTCCAAAAGGATTTGGATTTTGTACACATCTCGATGTATGCGGTTTTAGTGGTCAAACCCACGTATATACGTGATTAGAGGTTTAAAAGTCACGTGTATCATTTTTTACATGTTTTTAGGGATGGTTAAGGAAACATCAAAGGACAAAAAATGGTCCAAGGGGTCTAAGGAGTCTGTAGCGGGATAGGGGAAGGCCATACAAAGTGTGATTCACCTGGAGTGGTGAAATCTACTATAACAGGAATTCATAACATGAACATAAATTCATTGAGTTAGAATGATCTCATAGTTAATGGACATAAGTAGAAAATGAAATAGTTCACATTCAATTGATCCATAGCACAACATTTGAAACATTCCACCCAACTTTCTCCGGCAGAAACTTGTAATTCTTTATTGCAAAAGGAAGTAGTTCTTCTTACAATATACTCTCAAAAATTGGTTGGGAAAGAAGTCCTTTCTACATCTAAGCTCTCCTATATTTATACAAAAAGAAAAACCTTTGGGCTTCCCCTCGATGACTTTTGGGCTTCCCCAACCTTTCAGTTCCAAAATTTGTCTTGTAGTATGCGCTCATAATTTATATAATATATTACATTTTTTAATCAAAAATTTTAGAACACTTTATGAAGAGGGGCCCGCTTGGTCATTTATGATTTATGAACTTTTTCCATGCCTGGGCCTCTGCTTCTATGCCCTCAAATCCAAAGGGTTCAAGAAAATGGATATTTATCTCTTATTTGGAAGCCTGGTTCCTGAACCCTTCTATCCTCACTAGAATCAGATGCAGCTGATCTTCTAATAGATGAATACTCATAGCTGCATGTGCCACTACATTCTTTAAAATTCGCTCATCTAGATCCTTTAACTGTTGGATCTCCTTCAACAACTGGAGTCTTATTCTTTTATCTTTTAGACATATTTCTTTTGTAGCCATCACCCTATCATGGACATAGCATGTTCTTAGAACATTTAGCTTTTACCAAGTGAAACAATAATGACAAAAACTGTATCAATCTATTTACCTATTCCATATGCATTCTGAAAAATGAACTATACACATTATTAATGCATGAAAAGAAACATGACACGGTAAAAATAAAATCCTGTGGTTGTGCTTAAAACCCTGTCTGTAACCAAAATGACAACCCTGATAGCAAAGATTCTTCATCTTAATCCGGGTCACATTTGAACTAACTCAAAATCCTCCGATGAAAGCATGAACCACATTGCTGCTACTGCTAATCTCCAAAACACTAGACTCTATACTATGCTCCTCATCATGGAAAACCCTAACTAGACCAAAACATTGAAAACCTCCGTTGTCCCATGAAAATAGGGTAAACGCATACAAACAACAAGGACTGGAGCAAAAATGCGGGTTATGAACCTTTGGTGAAAAAGAGTCAGCGGGAAAAAACCTTATCGGTGAGAAAAAACCCTATCGATGGTCAGAAGCACTAGACGTCGAGAGAATAGTCCTGTTGACAGCTGCAATGGTGTACAACAAACAAACTACGAGTCCCATGAGACTATTAAGTCTGTCGGCATCGGAGACTCTTAACGCTAAGTGTTGGAGCTTCAAAACTAAGCATTTCCGTAGTGTCAGTGATTGGAAGCTCTAAAATCTAAAGGTCGGCAGTTGACAACACTAAACATCAGGTAATAGTTTGATCGACAGTTGCAACGACAGACTTACAAACTACTATGGTTTCATGACAAAATACAACCCGTCAGTGATCGAAAGCTCTAACTGCTAAAGGTCGGAACTTTAAACCTGAATGTTCTCACAGTGTTGGAAATGCCAAGCACTATTATCGCGGTGATTGTGTATCATTGATCGGAACCATTAACAACTAACTCCCACAACACAGTATCGACAAGATATAAAAGAACCATTTGACTTACTCTGAAATAAAAGGTATCGGAGCCTGGGTTACTTAAACATTATCAGTGATTGGAGAGACTAACCACTATAGCATCGACGATATTTTAAGCTTCTTATCAATTTCCCTCTGAAATGTCAGCACCATAAAGGACAAGCCCTACGATCCAATCTCAAAACTTGTTCCGATTGCAATGAAAACAAGGTCGCCATCAGTCAAAATAAAAGGTTTGAGAAATAAAACAAAAAGGAGATAAAACACGGATCGGCGAGAAACAGGACTGTCCATCGGGACGTTCACTATTTGCCTTCCGAAACGTCGACAGCATAAAGGACTAATGCCCCGGCTCATTCTTCAATAGAGTCCTGACAACGATAAAAATCATCAAAAAATCAAAATGTTAAGCTCCGAACAATAAAACAAAACTCCACAGTCTTTATGCATTGGCTAGACAAAAGGCAGTTTTAGATCATTCAAATCCCAAAACGAAGGAAAAACAATCAACCAATCCTCTGACTTCTGAAATATCATTTTTTTTTAAAAGCAGAAAAACTGGACTTCTAGGACAGATTTAAAGAAATCGAACAAACCTGGGTTAGATAAAATCAAAAGGAGGGTCTAAAATTTTAAAAAATTTGGGAAAAAGGTTGCAGCTGCAACATATAGAAAAAGGAATGCATTGTTTCATATAAGGGTAATTACAAAACAAACTAAGATAGACACACTCATAGATAGTGGATCCCAATCTAATCTCATTTCAGAAGAAGTAGTTAAGCAGTTGGTATTAACAACAAAACCACACAATAAACCCTATCCATTAAGATGGGTATGCAAAGATAAAATATTACAAGTAACAAAGCAATGTGATCTAAAGTTTTCAATAAAATCCAATTTTGTAGATGAAGTTGAATTTGATGTGGTTCCACTAGATATATCTAGAATTGTGTTGGGTAGACCGTATTTATATGATCAAAATGAAATCTTCTATATAGAATATAATCAATATCATTTGTTTAATGAAGGAATTGAGTAATAACGGTACATTCACATTCATTTAAAATTGATAGATCATTGAGAACTACACAACAACTAAAAAGGGTTGTTAATGCAAGTTGAAATTTGGCACTTATGTCTGGGTAATATAAGGAAGAAAAGAATCCTAAGCATGAAAAGAAAGTGTCATTTCACTACAAAGAAACTGTTATGGTTGATAGTGTTCCTATGGTTAAATATAAGCATGATATGGGTAAAACCTCTTTCACATGTTCAATTTTTATATTAATGTTAGAATAATCAACTCATAGTTACCTACCTTAGACATTAATTAATCCATTTTTGTCTTATTTGCCTAGTTTCCTATATTCCACTCTATGCAAGTTGTCTTCCACATGTCATAGAAGTCAAAATTTCTAAAACTGAGTCATGGAGTGCTTGGGAAACCTCCTAGAAACCATATTTAGCATGTCTGCTTTATTCCAGATCCTCCAAAGCGCATATCTACTTTTTCTGCTAAGTTGCTTATTTTATTGAGAAATAAGGTAGAAGGGAAAGTAAGACTAGGTGTAGTTGGCTTTTTTTTCCCCTCATCATACTCCATAATTTTCTCCTAATAAAATCATGTATGAGTTGTCTTTCCATCCCTTATTATCTTTTTTACTTGACTTTTCCAATTCATGAGCCTCTAAGTGGATTTGGAAACTGCTTTATGCACCTATGGGGGATTTGACTAGATTTAGTAAGCCTACTTTTGACTATTTTGAATGGAATCCTTATGCATTCAAATATATCATGTAATTATATATTGTAGCAGCATATGACTTCATAAGGTTAGCTATTGTACACTTATTCAATATAGATTAGTGTTATGCTCCAATTTCAGTCTCATTTGTTTGTAAATTTGCATGTTTGATTAGCAATTTTGTGAGTGTAATTGTTCTATCACTTGGGTTAAATTTATACATGGTATCAAAGCCTTTGTAGATCGATTTCTATCCTTCCATATTTCTATTGTAGGTTTGACATCTTGACTGGGAGCATATTCTGCTGCTGAAGGGCACAGTTTCTGAGCTATGGATCAATCTCAGAAGATCATCTTGACTCCATTTAATTTCTTTGAATGGAAAGAAGAGATGGAGATACTGTTGAGAGAAAAAGGTCTCTACAGGGTGACTATGGAAACTGAGGCAGGGCCCAATGTAGCTGCAGAGAAAATTAAATGGCACAATAGGAGGGATGAGGCCTATGGTCTTTTGTGTCTGAGCATTTCAAGAGACCTCCTCTTCCATCTTGATGGATTGACATCACCTAATGAAGTGTGGAAGAATATTTTAGAGCTTTTTGGTAAGACAGATGAGATGAGAGGACATCAAATCAAGAATGAATTGATCTCTTTGAGTCCTAGCAGCTTCGAATCCTTGCAACTCTATTTTTCCAAGTTTAAAGCCCTTGTTTTGTAGCTAAAACAGTGTGGAATTGAAAAGAAGGAAGAGCAACTAGTTTTTGCCTTACTCTCGAAGATTGGCCCTGACTATTCAGTGTTTGTTTTGACCTTCCATGCCACAAAGTTGACAGCTCGAGCCTGGAAGATGCCTAAGCTTGCAGAGTTCATGGAATCCCTTACACAAGAACAAGATAAACTGGTGATGATGGGCACCATCAAACCTACCAAAGACTAAGCTTTGGTTGCTATAGATTTGAGGGTGGATTCAAAAGGAAAGAATAAAGCTAAGAAACCACCTGAGAAAAAGAGAGACAAGAACAAGTCTCAAGAGGAGCCCCAAGGCTCCAATAAGAACTTCCAAAAGAAGAAAAACAAAGGAGAAATGAGCAAGTGTGCATACCGCAATAAGGGCTATCATCTTGAGAGATCCCGTATGAAGAATAAAATTGACATGTTGAACCAACTCCTGGAGAAGAATAACATCTCCCTTCCTGATTGCTCAAAAAAGAGGGAAGGAGGATCAAATTCAGAGGGCAGAGAGAGAGTACATGCTTTGGTTGCTGGCACATCAAGCTCACCTAGCTTCATCATTGACTCTGGAGCTTCTAGACATATGGTTTCAACCAAGGAGGCATTCTCCTCTCTTGACATGTCGAAAGGTCCACCAATAGTGTTGGGAGATGACTCTCTCACTGATAGTTTGGGGAAAGGAAGGATTGACCTTGACCATGGTAAGTTCAATAATGTATTGTATGTTCTGGGTATTGCCTCTAACCTCTTGTCAGTGTATCAGATGACTCACATAGGGTCTCCAAATAAGGTCATCTTCTCCCCTGATGATGTTGAGATCATAGAGATCTCGAATGGTAAAGTCATTGCAAAAGGTGTTGTAGATCACACTTCGAAGGTATACATGTTTTCACATTTTCTACCCTACTCAAACCCCTCTGCTCTTCTGATTCATGCTAATGAGGAAAGCAAGATTTGGCATGAAATATTTGTCCATTTTAACTATAAGTATATTTCTAATATGAGTGAAAAAGATATGGTCATAGGGTTACCAACGATTAAGTTTTCCAAGGGAGTCTGTCAAGGTTGTATCCTAGGAAAACACCCAAAGCATAAATTTGAGAGAGCTAGTCATGAGAGAACCTCTGCACCTCTTGAGTTGATCCACAGTGATGTTGCTGGTCATGTTACCACCTAAGTTGTACTTAGTGGTTTTTTATCAAGTGAGCCTGGTGAACCGGAAAATGATAACTTGTTCGGACTTCAGAAAACCTTTGGAAGTACTTCTGGGAAGTGCTTGTTGTACTATATCACATGTTCATACCCCATGGGGGAATTGTAATAAATTTTCTAGCATGATAGTGTCTATAAAAGACTCAGACTCTTAGACTTTATTTGTCAATTCGATCAGCCCAGGGTGTTTTTTCCCTTGGTTATTATTGGTTGTTGAATAAATGACTGATAATTTCTGAGTTTTTCACTCCATACCTCCAAAGTTGGGGTGGTCGAGTTGGAATTTAGGCCTATTGAGGTTATTAGAGTCTATGGGTCAATGTATAAACATGCTATACATCATGGTCGAGTCATATGAACATGTCTAAGTTCCCCTTAGGTTTTTTCAATTTTTCAATTTTTTATTTTTTCAGTGTTTTTTATTAAAATTTATTTTTTCCAAAACTTAGGCTATTTTTTAATAGTTTAATTGGAAAAATTGATTTTGTAATAAAAGTGGGACAAATAATCAGTTTCAATCATGTAGGTGCTCATTTTCAAGCTAAGAGCACCATGTAAACCCATGGACCCACTTTTTCCTAGTTTTGAGTGATTTTCCATCACTCAGGTCAGAAAGCCCCAAAAAATCATTTATTGATTATTTTAATTAATAAATTGATGAAGAATGGAGCAAATCCAAAATCATAGATCAGTGGATTCTCAGCCGATTTGATTGAAATCAGTCAGATCTGAACTAGATTGACTGGATCTGACAAATCCTTGACTAAAGGAGGTGATCAAATAAGATCCAGAGTTGATCTTCAGCATCCTTTATGGGGAATTTCCCCCTCCCTCTCTCCTCAACACGTTTTGGCTCATCTGGATGAGTTTTGGTGGATGCTTTAGTCAACAGGTTGAGGTGTTAGTCAGATCAGCTCTCCAATTGACAATTGCACTCAGTGAGACTCAGATCTAGCTCAGTTAGACACAGATCAGGAATTGATGGACTCTCCATCAGCATATTTGGGTTATCTCCTTGGGATTTGTGCCCCCACTGGGCTGGATCTCCTGGTTTTTGTATATATCCAAGCACAACAGCCTCTTCCAAGCTAGTTAGAGTTGGATTGAAGGGCTTTCTATTGTAATTGTGTATTGATCATCATTTTTTGAAATAAAGAGAAGCTTTGGAGGCTCAATTGTGGAGTACCTTTCATGTGTGGATCATCATTATCATGCTACATTTGAGGTGAAACTGTTGTTTTTTCAATTTTTTGCACTTAACTGTTGTCTGCCTGAATGGTTATTGGAATCATAGGGATAGATCATTGTAAGTAAGCTTACTTAATTCTATTTTGATGCATATGTTTGAATGAGCTAATAACTATATGCTAAATAAGATTATTTGCATGCTGTATCATCTACTTCTCATATGTATCTTCAAATTTAATGGTTTTGTTTGCAGGATTTGTTGTGTAGCTTACAGGTTTGCTATGATTGGAAGATCTATGGTTCAGGTTTGATTCCATTGGTGTTCCAACATATATTTCTATGTTTGTGACCCTTGATGCTTCACTACCAATTTTCCTTTGCAGATTTGCTTCAGCAACAAGCACTTCTCTTCTCATTTTCCTCCTTTAAAAATCTTAAATTTTCTCCAAACTGGTTACTATTAAGGAATCTTATTGCTCAGATCTGTCTCATTAATAAAATTACATATAGATCTATTTATTAAGGTCCTTTCATAAGTCTATATCTTAGTTTTGTTTTGCATATAAAGTTACATTTTAAGAGATCTAGCTGAAATTACCCTCTTTTTGCAAGCATTTAAATGAAAATTTGTAGCTTGATTTTAAGGTAGTTTCCTTTGCTGTAATTTAAAATTTCATATTCTGCAATAAAATTGCACATATTATTGGCTTCCCAAAAGGCAAGCCAAGATCCCAAGGAAATCCTGCTTTCCTTGGTTCCTTTTTACCCTTTTTAACTAGTTTTAACTTAGTTTTTTTTTGGTTAAAAGTAAGCTGACCCAAAGGTACTTTCAAAGTGATTTTGGGCATATTTTAGTCTAATATGCTTTCTGGTTTTTATCAATTTTGAAAGAAAAGAAAGGAAGCTACTGTTTGAAAGTGGCCTCAGGAGCGTTGAAATCCCCCTAGGGGTCTCCCATTTGAATAAAACCTTTAATTTTCGCACTTTGTAAGCTCTTGATTTCACTCTATATAAGGATCAAGAGGAATTATATCAGTTCTCTAATATTTTAACCACTGTTAATAAAAATAATTTTTGAATAGGCTCTTTCGAGCCCATTCCCCATCCCCCCTTGGGGGATTTGCGTCGGTGTCATTTTTTTTTACCTTTTTGTTCATCCCTTTTCAAAATAGTGTAGCTATAATATGCAGGGTAGTATACTTTAATTCATTATCAATTTAATATTCCATATTTGATATTTCAAAGTAACTTTAATACTTACCCCACGACTTCCGATTGACCCGAAAGGGGAAAGAGATGCGTGGTAGGACTAATTAGAAAACTGGAATTGTGTATCTGTGTTTTTCTTTTCATCATTTGTTTCTTCAGCTATTATAAAATTAACCCCTCCTTGATTCCCCGATTGAGATCCACTTGGATCGAAAGAGGTTCCTAGAGGGTTTTCTTTTTAACAAGAACACCATTTCTTTAAAAAATTTACTAAAATTGACAAGACTCTAGTGTGTATGCTCTGCACTTGGCTGTGGTTCATCCAATTAGTCAAGATGTATCAAAATCATTTGAGTGACTAGAATAATTAAGACTCACTCTCCCAAATTGACAAACCATCAGGTGAAAATCCAACACCTAGATCAAACCATCATGGTGGCAAAATACCCAAAGGAAGCGGGAACTTTTGAAAAGTGACCTCGGGGTGCCGATCTCTGTCACACCCTAACGGGTGCGTTATGAAAAATAGCCCCAGAGACTCCATTCATCCCACATATTCCTTGCGGGTAGCCGTGAAGGTTTAGTTTTGGACATACTCCAAGTACTTTCGGGTATATCTGGAGTCCACCCCTTCGCCTAATTTTAATCAACTCACACCTCAAATTTAACTTAAAACGTACCAAGAGGCAATTGCAAAACATTCACTCCAAGCACATGCAAGTACATTGACTTTATTTTGACTCCATTCTAAGGCACTAGTTATTTTCTTGCTTTATATATATATATATATTGTGTCTCAGCATTGTGCTTTCGTGCGTTCATTTTTATATCTTGTCATCTTTGATTGTCTATAGTTAAAGTTCAAACTCCTAAGTAACTCATTCAGTTTAACATCACCATACTAAGTAATTATCCTTAGTAACTTAATAGGGTCTACCCCCCTTGGCTTCGTTAGGAGTTGAGCCTAAACGGAGGAGTCAAGAACAAGGTGATAGCCTTGACTTGAGACTTGCCCCCAAGGACACACCAAGTGGCTTGAAGATTTCTGCCATGTGACCCAGGTGTGTGAAAGGAAGAAATAGGTCCATTTCCTCATATGTCAATGGGTCAATCCAAATATGCATTTACCTTCATAGATGACTTTTCCAAGTATTGTTGGGTTTACTTCCTAAAGCACAAGTCTGAAGTTTTTGACCTCTTCAAAGTCTTTAAGGCCTTGGTTGAAAACCAGTCTGGGAGGAGACTCAAGATCCTCAGATCTGACAATGGTGGTCAGTATGTCAAGTATGATTTCATTCAATATTGTAAATATGTAGGTATTTATATGTAGCATTCAATCCCTTACACACCACAGCAAAATGGCGTTGTTGAGAGAAAGCACAGATCATTGAAGGAGATGCCAACCTGTATGATGGAGGATAAGAATTTTCCACCAAAGTTTTGGGCTGAGGCTATAAAATGTGCATCCTATATCCATAATAGGGTGCCTCATAAACAGATTGATGGTATGACTCCTTTCAAATCTTGGAGTGGGCACAAGCTAGATGTGACCCATTTCAAGATTTTTGGCTCAAAGGCTTGGGCTAGAATTCCAACTGAAAAGAGAAAGGCTTTGCAGCCCCAAAGCCAAGAGTGCCTATTTGTTGGGTATTCTAAAGATTCAAAAGGATACAATCTTATCAACTTGAGCACAAAAAAATCCTTCATTGAAAGGAGTGTTCAATTCCAAGAAGAGCGTTTAGCAGCAGTTGAAGTTAGAGACTCTTCTTCACCACCAGAACCATTGAATGTAAGTGGAGAGACAAATGAGGTTGCTGATTCTGATATGTCTAATAATGATGATTTAATTGTAGATATTAACAGTCCTACAAGACCAAAATGGGCAGTAAAGACTATTCATGTAGCTGGTGAACTAGCTGGAAATCCTAGTGACCCTAGGAGGACTAGATCTCAATTTGAGAGTTCCCTCTGTATGAAAGACCCTTTGTTTGCAGAGAAGTGCTAGTATTTGATGGCTGAATCAGACCCAAATACATATGAATATGCAGCACATGATCCAAGATGAAAAACAGCCATGAAAGAAGAATTCAGCTCGCTCCAGAAGAACAACACTTGGGAAGTGCTTGATCTTCCCCCAGGGAGGAAGCTAGTTCAATGTAAGTGGGTTTTCAAGACTAATTTTGCTGCTGATGGTTCACCTTTGAAATATAAGGCAATATTGGTAGCCAAGGGATACTCATAGGTACATGGTATTGACTACAATGAAACCTTTGCACCAGTGGCAAAGATGGACTCCATAAGGCTAGCCTTAGCCATTGCAGATTCAAAGCAGTGGGAGGTACATCACATGGATGTGAAGTGTGTTTTTCATAAATGGAGATATTACTGGAGATATTTACATGCATCAAACTCAAGGGTTTGTTTCTAATCCATCTTTTGTGTGCAGGATAAAGAAATCATTGTATGGGCTCAAGCAAACCCCCAGCGCTTGGTATGCCAAGATTGATGGCTTTCTGATGTCATTGAGTTTTGTTCGATGCAAGTATGATCCTAATGTTTATTTGAAGCTGATTCATGGTTATTTGATGATTATTGTCTTGTATGTGGATGACCTTTTGAATACAAAAATTTCAAAGAAAGAGATTGCCTCCTCAAAGGATGCAATGAACCATGCATTTTCTATGACTAATTTGGGGTTGTTGAGCCAATTATTGGGTCTCAAAATTGATCAATACCAACATGGAATCAAATTAAATCAGTCCAATTATGCCTTAGATTTTCTAAACAAATTCAACATGAAAGATTGCGAGCCAGGAAAGACTCCCTTTCTTTCAGGAGTTAAGCTTGAAAAGGTAGGTTCTTCTCCTATGGTAAATAATACACTGTATAGGCAGTTGATTGGGTGTTTTCTTTATATTAAACACACTCAAAATGATATTTATTATGTAGTAAGTGTGGCTTCAATATACATGGATCAGCCTCATGAGATCCATTGGAGAGCAGCCAAAAGGATCCTTAACTTTGTTCAAGGAACAAGAACTCATGGGATCTTCTACAAAGCTAAATCTGATCTTGATTTGATTGGGCTTACTTATAGTGATTAGGCAGGTGACAACACAGATAGAAATTCAACATCAGGATATGTGTTCATGCTTGTTGAAGGACCAATCAGCTAGTCAAGCAAGAAACAGAGTTCCATAGCACTCTCATCTACAAAAGCAGAGTACAGAGGAGTTGTAAATGCAACAACTCAATGTTTATGGTTGCAGGGAATACTTGGTGAGTGTGGCTTCGAATCAGAGTTTTCAACTATTATCTATTATGATAATCAGAGTAACATTCGAATCTGCAATGATCCAGTTTAGAGACAGAGAACCAAACACATTGAGATCCATATGCACTACATCAAACAGCTTGTGCTTGATGGCACCATTCACCTACTCTTTTGTGCATCTTCAGAACAAGTAGCAGACATATTCACCAACGTTTTTTGTGAGAATACATTCAACAATCTCAAATCACTTCTAGGGATCGCTGATCATGCTATGAAGCATGATTGATGACAAGATTTTCAAATTTTGTTTTACTGTCCATTTTTAAGGGAGGATTTTTCCACTAGGTTTTTGCCTCTTTCCTTGGTTAAATGGATATGTAGTATGTAAAGGATGACTAAGCCTTGTTGCTAGGCCCTATAGTTTTATGATATTTACTCATAAAGTAAGGTTTAAGGGGGGGTTTTAGAATAATCAACCCATAGTTACCTACCTTAGACATTATTAATCTATTTTTGTCTTATTTTCCTAGTTTCCTATATTCCACTCTATGCAGTTGTCTTCCACATGTCATAGAAGTCAAAATTGCTAAAACTAAGTCATGGGGTGCTTGGGAATTCTCCTAGAAACCATATTTAGCATGTCTGCTTTATTCCAGATCCTCCAAAGTGCATATCTGTTTTTTCTGCTAAGTTGCCTGTTTTATTGAGAAATAAGGCAAAAGGGAAAGTAAGACTAGGTGTAGTTGACTTGTTTTTTGCCCTCATCATCCTCCATCATTTTCTCCTAATAAAATCATGTATGAGTTGTCTTTCCATCCCTTATTATCTTGCCTACTTGAATTTTCCAATTCGTGAGCCTCTAAGTGGATTTGGAAATTGCTTTATGCACCTATGGGGGATTTGACTAGATTTAGTAAGCCTACTTTTTGACTATTTAGAATGGCATCCTTATGCAATCGAATCTCTCATGTAATTATATATTTCAGCAGCCTATGAATTCATAAGTTTGGCTATTGTACACTTATTCAATATAGATTAGTGTTACGCTCCAATTTCAGTCTCCTTTGTTTGTAAATTTGCACGTTTGATTAGCAATTTTGTGAGTGTAATTGTCCTATCACTTGGGTTAAATTTCCACAATTCAACTTTCTACTGATCACTAGTATTTGGTTGGTTCCAATAATATTGAATGAATATTTGATTGAAAATGGGACCAATGTACTTAACAATGTCAGTGCAGTGTTAATTGTTGTTATGACGAGTCAGATGTACAGGTTCCAAGAAGGATGGAAAAATGATACATGACAAGTGAGTCAAACATGTCCTCACTTGAATTATGAATAATTTAGGCTTTTGGAGGTCCAAAATGTTTTGAATGGGAAGGTTTGATACAAGAGTATCTCCAAGATCAATGAAAATAAAAGTATTCAAAAAGTGAAAAGAAACTTACATATGTGTATATCTCGTCAAGAGATTTTGGAAATGTTTGTTTTGTGCAAAAGGAAGGGTGAATCCGTGGACCTGGGTAACACTTTTTGGCAAATGCATTTTGGCAAAAACAGAAAAACGCACCTCGGTCGAGGGTTTAACAAGCCCTCGACCAAGGTTTTAATATCTCGATTGAGGTTTTATCAAGCCCTCGACCGAGGTTTTGTTAAGCCCTCGACCGAGGTATTTCTTAACCATTGGTCGAGGTATTAAAACCTCGACCGAGGGTTAAGAAATACCTCGGTTGAGGTATGTACCTCGGTCGAGGTACATACCTCGACCGAGGTCCCTCTGTCAAAAAAATTATAAAAAGAGGCCGCGAGGGCCGCGACCGTCTTTTTT
>LPNX010449902.1:24643-75527 GCA_001517045.1 Pseudotsuga menziesii | reverse complement strand
GGGGGGGGGGGGGGGGGGGGCTAGTAAGAGTTAAGGGGAAGATGGGAGTGGGGAAGGGGACATAAAATAATAAAAATATTGGTATAATTTACAGCATGCCTATTCCTTGGAGTATGATAAACCATGGCTAATTCAACATTATATCCAAATTTTCAATATGCTCATGTTTTTCTATTGGTTACAGTATGCTGCACACCTCCATTTTTATGAAATTTTAGAAACAGATGTGGTTTTTTTTGCAAATTCCAAATATGTAAATTTTAGCAAGAATACATAATTTTTTCTATTTTTTTCTTATTTATCTTCTGTCATCACTCCTCAACTCAAAAAACACGGTGTTAATGTTTCGTCCATATCTCTTTTGTTTCTCAACCATTTCAAAAAAAATGTATAGTGCACTAAAGAACACTGACCTATACATGCTATAAAANATTTTTATTATTGGAAAAATAGTCGTGCACTAGTACTATATGTTCTCTATATGTCTACCAATTTTCGTAAGTTTATTCCATCATTTAGTCACTCAAAGGCTACACCCACAAAAACATATACCTTATAGTTTGTCGCAAAATAAAAAGTGTCCATTAAAAAATATCTAACTTTATATAGTTAAGAACATTTTCAATAGAAACAAATTATATATTTGGAAATTTCATTCAATTTCCTACAATTCTTGTTTTTTACTCATCGCAAACTTCATTTTGTAAGTGTCTCAAAATATCCATGTAAGTTGCTGGATGCCTGTTTTTTTAGTTTTCTATTGCATATAAGACGTCAAAAGAGACCATCATCACCTTGCACATACCCATAATACAAAAATAGAAGGCCCTTAGATGGCCTGCTAATGTACATGTATCAAAAACATCATTGATGTACATGCAAACAAAAGTACATATGTCATAGACCGCACCCTCGAACTCTAACTTCTTCTTGTAACAATGTAAGAATTGTATCTCAAACTAGATCTAGGAGCTAGAACATTTTCACCATCACAGTGTTTGACAAAAGATGCAAGAGAAAACAAAGAGACAGAAAATAGCTGGAACAACACATGTGAAAGGTGCTGATTACTTGTCATATTATTATCATACATCATTTATAATACAATGGACAAATTTGAGTGGATTTGGAAACCAATTGGATTTGTACATGTGTCAATGTGAGAAATGACCTCAATCCCCCCTAGGTGGACCAATGAAGACCCAAATCAACCCAAACAAGCTCGAATTGATGTGTGAGTGTTGGTGAGGTGTGTTGGGTCATTAAAGACTCCAAGGCATGTGTGGGTGAGAAGATAGAGGTAAGTGGAGTTCTCTAGGTGGCAATAAATGCTCCTAGGAGAGCTAAAACAAGCCAAATACACCCCTAGAACACTTAGTCAAACCAGGGCCCCATAAATCAAGGAGGTAGTGCTCCAATGCATTAATGAAGGAGCACATGGGCTAGATTAACCAAACCAGGAACTATTGTAGGTGTGAATAGGCCAAAATAACCAGATATATTGCTGGATTAACTCTCCTAAGTCTAAACCATAGGACATCAATGAAATTTAGGAAAATCAAGTTAGCCTAAGGTCTAAACTATATAATAAGGATGTATTACTGCTCCTACAACCTCCCTTAATCCATACTTAGTACAATTTAGTGATTTTGAGGCCTTGGAAACTAAGGCACAAGTCACCTTTTACAAATTTATTAATCCATGTAACAGAGGTAAGGAGAAAAACCCCATGGAACAAAACCTCCCCTCAAAAATAGATTATGAAACAGAAACAAAATATGCATATATTCCAAAAGAAAAAATGTCTGGAGGAATATTCTTCTTGGGAATAAGTGGAATGTGCTCAATCAACTCAGGAACAACTGCACGATGAATCCTTAGACCATGTAGAACAACTGAAATGCACTGATGGGAGAGAAAATGGTACTCTTCATATCTGAACTTCAAACCACCAGGTAAGTAATTCAAACCAAATAGGATGCCATTCCTGAAAGAGACTATAAATTGTTGAGAATAGGTGACCCCAAGCGAGTCATAAGGATCTTGAAGCATCAAATTTGAATGAAGGTTGTAATCAGCTACAAGAATGTGGAACAAGAGTCCCAAATGTGCCATTGTGATGGAAAAAGCTTCTCCATCTTCATATGAACTTGAAGGAACTATACTAGTGATGGTGGAGGAATAAATGGGAAAAACAATGTGAAGCAATGAGAGATATTCACTTGACATCCAAACATCTCCATTTTTCGAACCAATACTCTCATGTGAAGAAAACCCATCTTCTAGAGAAGGCTCACTATGAACATCAACTAGCAATACATCCTTCCCATTCATAACAGAAGACATAGAGGAGAAGGGTATAGAATGGATAGATAAATCTTTAGCAGTAGTGATGGCAACAACTCGTATGCTCTCTTCATGAAACATAGCTTCTTGACAAGGAGAGGAAGCCACAGAGGAAGAAACTTGAGTTGTATCATTTGTGGAATATTTGGATACTTCTTCTTCTTCATTTTGAACAACTTCTTGAGAAATGCATGAGATCAAGATCATAGGAAGAAAACATAAGGAGGTGCCCATTTTCCTGCTCTCCATATACCTCACATATTCTTGTTGCATGCCAAGAGCTTCATCTAGATTTCTCCAAAGCTTGAATGGGTAATTATCAGAATCAGGGATGTAACGCATTGTAGGAGGTATAGCTAGACACATAGTTCCATAGGCTCTATCATTGTCATTAAGCAAAGCATCCTTCTCTTGACAGGACTCTGGTTCTCTCACAACACCAATGGACACATCATAGAGACATTTCCTCTTGAGATATGCACACATATTTGAATTCCATTTAGAATAGTTGAATGGGGAAAGGAGATGAACAACTTTTGAATCCATGAATTTGTTGTAAAAACATGCAATAAAAAGCACTCCCATAAACTGGAAATATGCCCTAAATAGAAACTCAACCTCATAGGGTTTATTGCAGCTCAACCTAGCTCTGATACCATGTAATAATTGCATCTCAAACTAGATCTAGGATCTAGAACAATTTCACCATCAAAGTGTTTGACAAAAGATGCAAGAGAAAACAAAGAGACAGAAAATAGTTGGAACAACACATGTGAAAGGTGTTGATTACTTGTCATATTATTATCATACATAATTTATAATACAATGGATAAATTCGAGTGGCTCTTGAAGCCAATTGGATTTGTACATGTGTCAATGTGAGAAATGACCTCAATCCCCCCTAGGTGGACCAATGGAGACCCCACTCAGCCCAAATACACATGAATTGTTGTGTGAGTGTTGGTGAGGTGTATTGGCTCATTAAAAACTCCAAGGCATGTGTGAGTGAGAATATAGAAGCAAGTGGGGTGCTCTAGGTGGCAATAAATGCTCCTAGAAGAGCTAAAACATGCCAAATACACCTCTAGCGCACTTAGTCAAACCAGGGCCCCACAAATAAAGGAGGTAGCACTCCAATGCATTAATGAGGGAGAACATAGGCTAGGTTGACCAAACTAGGCACTGTTGTACGTGTGAATAGGCCAAAATAACCAGATATATTGCCAGATTAACTCTCCTATGTCTAAACCATAGGACATCAATGAACTTTAGGAAAATCAAGTTAGCCTAAGGTCTAAACTATATACTAACTGGTCCTACAAATAAAAGTACATATTTTTCCTGGACTAACACATCAAAACTATAATTTCCTCTTGTTTTTTCCTGACTAGAATGTGTGTTGCCTCTGTCCATGACCACTGTGCATCTCTAGAGACTAGAAGTCAAGGATAGTATTTATTGATCAAGTAACTGAATTAATACTGTCCAGCACTAACAAAGTTTGAAATTTTAAAATACGACTCAATTGTACATAAAAAAAACGCTCATTGATCCATCTAGGGTATAAATTCCTATGGTGTCCTCCTCCTTCCAAAGAGTCTCTCAACAGTGCTTCTCCATGAATAAAAAAACTATGTCAATTATCTCAACAATTATCAACATGTACATGCATGATAAAGTACTGACCAATTATGTAAAAATGAACATATCTCCGAAAAAATTATGTTCTAGGGCATGGCACTAGGTTTCTTCAGTAGTAAGAGGAGCCATAGGTTGAACATCAACCTCGATCATGTGCACTAATGGACCAAGGGGTGGCTACATTCACCAAATGCTAAAATAGTTAGACATCATGCATGTCCATACACAATACAAATGAACTTTACAAGTACAAATATTCAAGTAGATACCTCTGTGTGACTTATCTCCATTGTAGATGCAATATTCACTGCAACATCAACAACCCCTCTAGGGTATGGCACGAAGGACTTTCCATCCTGATGTTGTCAACATGCAGAAATAATATTAATAAAAGGTAGTTGTGAAGTGAATTGAAAGCTAACCAACAACTTCCATTGGAGGCTATGTGTACATTACCGTGGAATCAATAGGTTCATCGTCATGGGCACCCACTCTTTTTATGGAAGAGGGTCTTCTGGCATAGACAACATGCTTATCTATGTTTGGACTATGGGGAGATACAAACCAAAGAGGTGGCGCAGGGATTTTCATTGATGTATGCAATCATAAAGTGTTACCATAGTTAGACACTAACATGAATGGATAGAATAATATGTACTAAAAAATAACATGTTGTAATATACTTATCTCTTCTTGGGACATATCTCCCCCATGGGAGGGATCACTGCTAGCAATTTCTTTCCCCTCTGCATAGCCAAGTAGCCACCTGCAAGTTTAAAAACTATAAATATTAGCAATCTATAAAGGAGTGTATAGTAATTATAAATAAATAATTTGAATAAGATTCAATGATTAACCATGTACTTACATTCCTGAGGTAATCATAGAAGCCACCAACAAAGAATTCATTGAGATAAATGTCTCCAACATCCTGTTCAAAGTGCGGTTCCTGTAACTTAAAAATTTGTAAATATTAAACCATTTAAAAAATTAATTAACAAACATGTATTAACAAAATGAGACATGCTGAAATATTACCTCGTTGTTGGTTGTTTGAGCCTCGGATACGACAACACCCGGTACACTACTGGCCCCCTTAGAGGCATCAAGCTCCTGTAAGATTAAAATTTCCATATATTAAGAATCTCTTAATATGTGTACAATATGGAAAATGTAAATTGAACAACAATATATTTTTTCCAATGTCCTTACCTGACCACCAATCATCGTAGAGGTACCATGTGTTGGTCCACGACCATAACACACTTGACCACATGCCATGCACGTGTGTGGCTCGATATGGGGCTCATGGGATGTCGGTCTATCCCCACAATTAGATGGTTCTCTACCACTAGAAGCTAATGGTTGTACCCCACCAGAGGAAGAAGGCTTACTTGGCCAATAGTTATGGTGTGGCAGGAAATCATCTCATCTTGTGTAAGAAATGCCTCATGTGTCTGGGTAATCATATCATGTGTAGGAGGGATTTATGGCCTCGGTATCTGGACACGGGGTGGAGGTATCTATCGATCGACATTTCTATGCCTAACATTGGGATAATTTTTGGGAATTCCCCTACCAACTCCCTGGAACCCCAACATGTCAAAATAATTGACATGTTTTCCTTTCATAAACTCCGCATAAAGTTTTTGGAGGAAGTACAACAATACTTCCATGTTGTTGTGCGAGGGAATATAAAAAAATGATGTACCATCTATCCTTTCAATGGTCTCTAATTGGTTGACAGATGCACCACTCAATAAAAATATGTGGTATGCTACTCTATGGAATGTCATCTCTCCCAGGAATTCTAAATTGTGAATATATATACTCTTTGGTTACTTTGAGCTTCTTAATATCATTGTAGCTCAACACATTAGCATATTCTTGTTGTTTTGTCTCTCTATATGATTATATGCTACACAAAGCATCATTATATCTGCCGAAAAAAACCAATAACTCTCAAAATATCAACATTGTGATCCATAGTAGCCAATGCAATCATAAATACAAATAAAATATAATTAGAAAAATAAACACATGGTATAATGACATCTCTAAGCAATGAAAAGAGTAAAACTAATGTACGACAATAACAACATAAACTATTTATAATTTAAAGTTATAATTGATCTTGAATTTTACACTAAAGAATAAACATTTAACATTTTTTCATCTTAAATTTATGTCGTAAATTTGTATTAATTCCAATTTTAAGATGCATACATTAAATGTCCTATGTGCACATGTTGATTGGGAAGTTCCTCTACCTTCTTTTAAGGCTTGGATTATGAAGTTTCATCAAAACTGTTAGGTGTCCACTAATGCCCTTGGAGGACCAACTCCCAGATTGCGGGTAGAGACAAGGATTAGAGGCTAGAAACTGTAGTAGAAGGTGCTATTGATGAATAAAATCCCAATATATGCAAGGATTTTGATATATATGTAATTATTTGTTGCAGAGTGAATTGTTTTGGACTCCATAGGCCATTTAACATCTTTGTTTACATATGTAATTTGGGGCATATGTTGATTGGGAAGCTCCTCTACCTTATTTTAAGTCTTGGATTATAAAGTTTCAACGAAAATCTAAGGTGTTGACTAATGCCCTTAGAGGACCAACTCCCAGATTGGGAGTAGAGACAAAGGATAGAGCCTAGAAGAGGTGGTAGAAGGTGTTATTGATGAATAAAATTCGAATATAGGCAATGATTTTGATAGATATATAATTATTTGTTGTAGCGTGAAATTTTTGGAGTTCATAGGCCATTTAACATCTTTGTTTATATGTAATCTGGGGCATGTATGGATTCCAAATGATGTTATTTTAACTTTGTATGCACTATTTCTATATACCCATGAGAGACTTTGTATATTTGTGTATAGTTTCTTTTAGGGTTGCAAGGTTTCCAATGAATTCTATCATGTATGATAGTATATGATTGCCATGTAATCAAACACATCAACCTCCCTCTGTATCTTGATGTTGTTAGAGCATATTGTTGAACTCCATTGTCTTGACCTTAACCAAAATGTACCCTTCAGTCAACGGAAAATATTTTATAAGCATGTGAAGCTTCTATACCTTATTTTAACACTTGGATTAGGAAGTTTCATCAAAACTATAATGTGTTGATTAATGTTCTTGGACGACCAACTTCGATATTTCATATAGATGCAAGGGATTTACCATGTTTGTTTATGTATTTTAGGGAAGATATGGATTCTACTTGAATTTTTTTTAGTTGTATGCAACTTTTCAATATACTTGAGAAACCTTGCATATTTGTGAAATTTGGTTTGGGTTCAAAAGGATGCTTATGAATATACATATGCAAATAGTGAAATTGATTGAGTTTTTATGAGTAAATTAGGTTTTTGGTTTCCATTGGGCATGTAAATTTCTTATGCAACATTGTCGTATACTTGAGAAACTTTGCATATTTCTGAATTTTGGTTTGGATTCACAAGGATGCTTGTGAATATACATATGCAAATAGTGAAATTAATTTGGTTTTTACGAGTAAATTGGTGTTTTGGTTTCCATCAGGCATGTAAATTTCTTTATGGGCATAGAAATTAAAAAATGTTTTGTTTCAATTCATATTAGGGCATAGAAATTATTAAAAATAGGGAAACTAGCATGAGAGAATTTGCTGTAAATACCTCACAATGAAGAGATTGATCCCCAAGGTGGAGTTTGTTTTCCTTTTATCACCCAAATCGTATTCACCATTTCTTGTTTTGTTCGGCTCAAAGACGTTGTCATGCGTTGTTGTGGAGAAAATGACAGTCCCGACCTATTTTAAGCATAAATCATGTTTTACATAATGTGTGCATGTTTTTGTACTCTATAACATGTGCACATTTTAGAGAAACATAACGCGCGTGCGTTTTACTTACCTATCCTAATTGGCAAGCATGTTGACAAGCTTGGGACTAGGCTTGGAAGGGTCGGCATTGCTTGGGATTATTTAATTTTTATGGATATTGAATCATTGAATTCAATCTACCATTGCATCTAAAATGTCCCTCAACTTTGTGCACTCACCCTAAGATTTAAATAAGCTTTACTTAAGTGGTGGTTAAAGAAAGGAGTAGCAATAATGTTATTATTATTATTATTAAACAATAATTCAATTTAATATTTATTTGATAATTAGTTAATGTTTAGTCTTTGTTTAACAACCAACCATCTCCACAAAACCAAGTCGTTAGCTTACCAACCACTTTACTTGTGGTTGTGCTAGTTAACAAACATTAAATACTAAGTCTCCCAAATCATTCTAAAAATTATAACAATAACTAATAATAATAATAATTTAAACAAAATTAATAAATAAATTAAGTATATAATTTGGTATAAGTCACTTCATTGGCATGAAGCATATAAAATATATTACTAGCACAATCAATTAAGTTGTGGTTGGTCAACATGGATAGGCCTCAAGTTAAGTGCCACACATAAGTTATATGTCACTACACATTACCATGCCACTAAGTGTAGTTATCACATGAGTTTAGAGAAGCTTATATTGTCACACAAATTGCACATTAACTTAACTCCTTGTTTTCTAATAAACCTTGTGAACAAGTACATTTATCACATGAGCTATTTTTTTTTTTTTATAATTGTTTATTACGAATTTTGAACAACTACCATAGAATCGATATGGAGAGTACACTTGTCTCATTTTCCTGCAATCTAGGAAAATAATAGATCATATAACATATAAAGGAAAAATAAAACTAATTTGGGAAATTGTATTCTTTTGTTATGATAGGTTCTTAAAAAACTTTTGGGGTTCACTTTTTGGAGTCTGTATCCCCTTTACTTGATCTTTCATTGTTCTGTATGTTTGTCCCACATCCCCATCTTATATGACTCTCGAGATTGGTGAAAGACTTGTATTTGTGGGAAAGCCTTTGTGTTCCCCACAGTTGTCAATGTTTGGTTAGACCTCTTCTTCATGTTAAGAATTGTAATCTCAATACACTATTTCTTTTTTTTCTTTTAGGGTTAGGGCAAACTGAAAGAGTTCGAAAAAGAAAGAAAGCAAGTTGTTTCCTTATGTCTCATACAAGACAAGACAGTATAAACTATTCATTATTTCATTACATTATTTTCTTTAACCCTTCATTGTTGTACGTGGCAACGCTTCGATGAACTTTGAGGATGTTTGGATGGACTTCTTCTTCTGTAAGGAAATTTTAGCTGATTCCATATAATTCGTGAGTGGACAGTGTTTCTTGTCTAATTCGTGGAAGCCTCTTGGAATTCCTAAGTGAGGAGGTTGTCGTTGTTAAATTTTAGCTGATTCCATATAATTCGTGAGTGGACAGTGTTTCTTGTCTAATTCGTGGAAGCCTCTTGGAATTCCTAAGTGAGGAGGTTGTCGTTGTTAATAAGTTTCAAATCTTTCAAAGGGAAGTTTCAGAGAACTGGAAGAACTTGGTATGATATGCTCAACCGCGTACCGTGTCTCTCTAGCTCAATTATCTCATCTTTCACCTGCAAGGGACGTAAGAAAAGATTGACCATGAGATTTATAATTGTTTGGAAGGCTAAAAGTTTGCTATGTTTATGAAAAATAATGTTGTCCTAAATTTAGGAGGAAAAAATTATTAGAAAATTGCCACAACTATGTAAATACTTCTTTGTTTAACCAATAACAATTAACTAATACAATAGAGGTAAATCTTCCTGGATTTTCGGATTTCTAGGAATATGAAATCCAAAGTTTAATTAATTTAATAAGAACTTAGTAGGCTTGGCTGTCAGCGGTAGTGTTTCTTGGAATTTCTCTTTCGAATTGTCGTAGTCAAACAGGAATACCAAAACCTTTTCAGAACTTACTCAATCAGGTCCGAATCCCGATACACTCCAACGGTACACCCACTAATAATATGTGAACTTAGTATTGCTCGCCCTTCTCTTCCATTTACACAGTGACATAATGTTGACGATCAAATTAACAATATTACAGTGACATAATGTTGACGATCAAATTAACAATATTATAAGTGGTGGACCGAAACTTCCAAAGTCTTGTGGGTTTTTGTTTTCATTAATTGAAAATTCTAAAAGTGCCATAAGTTTTGAACCTAGATGAAACAACTGACAAACTCCCCAGCCATTCACAGCCTAGATGCCCCACAGGTTTTACATACAACGCCTTTCCTGCTTGCTTTATTTGACATGGTAAAACAAACCGGAATGTCTGTATTGAAAAGCTGTTCGACGCGTTAGTGAAAATTCAACATAGAGAAGTCCCATACGTTATTCTGGTCAAGCCAACAGTGTCGCACTTCCTAACTAAAAAAAAACCGCTTTTATTAAAATGAGCTCACGAAAGGTCAAAAAGGCACAAGAATCTCATTAGGAGATTGCCAAGAAAGGTCGGTTGGCTGACTCGATCTTCTCTACTCCTTCACGTCTCTCTTCTCTATTCTATTTTTCTATTTTATAACTGCTGCTTTTACAAGTTCTATAACAAAGCAGCATCTTCGTCTTTAGCTTGCTCATAATTAAAAGCCAAATAAATAAAATATGGGCAACCATATCTGCTCTCTCACGGTGGGCAATGATCAGAATGAAACCATCCAACTGGTTCGCTCAGATGGCAGTCGTCAAATCTTTCATAAGCCCCTCCTCGCCGCGCAGATAATGAATGAATTCCCTGAACATTTAGTATGTCGCTCTGATTCATTCTATATCGGCCAGAAGACGCCCACACTTTCTTCAAATGACCAACTGAAGCTGGGCAATAATTACTTCCTTCTACCCCAACACTTTTTTCACTGCCCCTTATCTCTGCTCTCGCTGGCTTCTTTAATATCACCGCCGCCGCCCCAAAAAGATCCACCTAATTCCACCGCTCGCCTATCAGCTCCGCTTCGTTGTATCGAACGTGCCTCTGTTCTCTGCCAGCCGTTTAAGATACAGAAAAGCGACGTGGACGGAGGACTTCGGGTCAGAATCTGCCCGGAGTTTATTTCAAAGCTTATGGAAGATGGAAGGCTTGACAGTGATGAACGAGGACGCTCTGTGAACGGGGATTGTGCAGAGAATGAGTGTAGAGTACTGTTGAATACTCCGGAATTGCAGAAAGAGTATGGTCAGCTGGTGAAGAGCAGAGCCCAATGTTGGAGACCGAAGCTTGAGAGTATCAGGGAAAATGAGAAAATGATTGGCCACAAGAGATTCATGAAATTTGAAAGATTGAGACAGAAGAAGAACAACTCGTGCTTTTGATACGATGCTCTTTTTTCCAGTGCATTCTTTCATTAATTCTGCAATTGATCGGCCGAGATTTGTTATGCACTATTATACCGGTGCTTCCTTACTTTACCGGTGCTCTCTTACTTTGTGTTAATAATTCTTAAAATTATTTAAACATTTTTTTTCCATGGTATCGACATAACATTATTAAAGTCAATCAAAAAATAATTATGAATGGATATAATCATGGTTTACATACCATGCTTCAGTTTAAGACTATTATCCTCATCATTTTAACTCCAAGAATTTATGGGAATTTAAGATACTCGTGGAATTTAATTTTGGAGATTCTATTATATCGATAAAGTTTTTATTTGAGATTTAAGGTGGATTATAGTCTATATATTTTCATCTATCAAAAGAATAAGAAAAATGTACTTTCAAGATTGATTTTATGATAATAATTCAAATTTAGAAATAAATAATTATAAAAAAAGAATATAAAGAATAATTGGTGATGAATGAATAACTAGTATGAATAGATAAGCAAATACTTCATGCAAGATAACTAGAATAATGTGAGATTAAATATATATATATATATATAAAATAAGTGATAGTTGATAAATGGGTAACAAGAAGAATGTGGGTAATAACATGTATGTAGCTAGGCATGGATAACTCAAAGTTGAACTTGTTTAACTAAAAGAATAAGAGGAATAAAAACATATTTTCAAAGTATCTTCCATTCCATAACTATGTTTTAACCATTTGATCTCTATAAACATGATTCAGCCACAAACTATGTAGATGTACTAGTATATAATAATTATATAACAAAACATTTAAAGTTTTTTAATAACCTTAATTTTTTAATAATACTATATTAAAATAAATTAAAAATTCTTTTTTAATAGTTAAATTAATATAATATAGTAAATTAAAAATTCATTTTATATTAACATATATGAATAGATTTTCTATTTTAATAAATTTTATGTTTTCGATAATGCTTTTGAAAGTATTCGTACCCATGCCCATTTTTTAAAAAAATGTTCAAGCCACTTTCATCGAGGTTTTCTCTATTGAAAATGTAAAATATGGCCTTAGACGTATCACAAATAGCAAAGTTCATAAAATCTTTCAAGATTATTAAGTTTGGTATTTAAAAGGGTGGGACTGGGTTCACTATGTGTTATATCACATATTTATTTTATCAAATTGTAAAGTTCATATCATTGAAGATTATTATGTTGGGATTTTAAAAGATAATAGTCGGATCATGGGTTATATAACATGTTTATGTGTAATGCAAGACTTCTTTCAAAATGATCATGTTATCCAATTTCAAAATCATAATCATTAAACTTTTACTTATTATTATACTTATTCTTTTTAATTAAGTAATAATAACAATAATAATATTTTATTAAATACAATACAATAATAACTTAAAACTTGAAGATAAATGAGATTTAAAACACTTATATGATATAATTAACTATATTGTGTAGAAATTAATTTTTAGAAATGTTAAAACAAATATGCATATATTTTTGTGGAGCTTTTTAAGATTTTGATTATCTTTTATAACTATCTTATCATCTTTGTGTTTTTAGTATTATGATGATTTTTTATAGAAATATTTAAATATTAAAATGAATAATAATAATAAACATTACTCATAATATTAGTATTAATGTAAAAAGAGTTTAGTTCTTTGTCCCATCTTTTATATATTTATAGCATATATATTGATTACATTACTCAATGTTTAGAAAATTAGAATAAAATTGATATCATCATGGTCAATGCCTTTAACATTCTTCTCTTATATGCTCGTGATATTATTATTACACAAAACCTATTAACAATATTCAAAAGTTTAAGTAAACGAGAGTCCTCCAACTTTTCTAGAAAACTTATGAACTTGCATCATTAAAACTAATGTTATAACAATTATATATATCATTAAAACTAATGTTATAACAATTATATATATGAAAACATATACACCGTAGAGAACAGGAAACTTATGTTTTTGAAAACAAACACTAGATTGTTTAGCTTTGCCATTAGGATTAGTCATTTGCACAACTTCAATTTACATTTAAGTTATATTTTTATTTCAAATTTAGCTTTGCCATTAGGATTAGTCATTTCACATCTTCAACTTATATCTAAGTTATATTTGTATTTTATGTTCAGCTTTGATATTAAGATTAGTCATCTTCTCATTTGCATATTGCATTGACAACTTTAAGAGTACAGTTCATAGTGACTAATGGAAATTAAGAAATCCAATCCTGAGAAGTAGTATGAGAAATTGGATATCATCTTGCCAACTCTTTATTCAAATTGGTCTCAATGCAATTATAAAGTCTCTTCCTTCTTCATAATGGGAATTCATAATATAAATCTTGTACATCTCTATGAATTTTATTAGCTAAGGCTATGAATGGAAAAAAAATCCTTAATAAAAATAAGTACAAATACTTAAAAGGTTTGAATAATCCTAGTATGACTAATCAAAACTATTTTTGCAACATTGTGATCTTAAAAAAAAAATGAATATTGTTATTTAAATAGGATTAATGTGTTTAATTTAGCAAAGGTGAGGATCTTCAGGTCTGAATTAATTCAATTGTTAAAGAAATTTGAAGGAGAGAAAGAAGAATTCAATATACACTAGTCAAAATATTCATGGCAATTACACAATCATGGAGAGAAAATTGATCAGCATAGTTCATTACATTCAATATCATTAACCTGTATGTAATACAATCATCATACAATAGGAAAAATTCGAATACACTAGGTAGGATTCGAATTCACCAACTTGGACTGACTCCAATGCTAACTAATGTGAGAAAACCAGCACTAAGAGCTCACTAACCTAAATCCAGACAAATGAACTAGTTCACAACTAGTTAACTGATCAAGGTAGGTGAGAGAATGTGCCCAACTTCCCTTAAATCATGAAAAGTGGTGCTAGACTAATTGAAGATGAACCAACTGATCAGAATCAAGGCATAACTAAACATATCTGAACACCGAATAGGGTCAAGTGTTGGTGACTGGTGGTGGCACTCAATGTGGATTCCTAAATTATAGGAATTGGTATATGGAGCTCCTAAACCCATGTAAACTAGTGCATCAAGTGTTAGGTGGCCCCGAGATGAGTCCCCCATGGCTCTAATGAGGTGACAATAGACTCCTAAGCTAGAAAATTGAAATTATACTATGGTAGTCAAGGGAGGATTAATTAATAATACTAACACCCCCCCCCCCTTAATCCTAACTTGGACAACCTGAGCCATGGAAACTAAGACCAAATGTCACCCATACAATATAATACAAACAATAACTTCTCAATAAACTGAGGAAAATAGGGAAAAACTCATGGGAAATCCCCCCCTAAAAATAAACACTAGAATGAGGGTCAAGCTTTCACACCAAGAGAAAATTTCTTCATGAGTAAAAAAACTTGTGAAAATTTTCTACAGTCTGCATCTCCATGCCATCAATAATGCAGTGTGATGGTCCTTGTGTGCACTAGTTCCCCGGTTCCTCGATACATTGCAGGTGAATGTCTCCACCTTCTTCCAATCTAATGACATATAGGAGAATAAACGGTGTTCCTTTTGTAGCCAAACTTGCATCTTTCAAACCTCTTTGATAGTAGGGAAGATATTGACTTGGGATATCATGTCTTGAGTCCTTGCATGATACCCTTCAATGGATTCCTCAACTTGCATGGAAGGAGAGAATCAATGTACCCCTTAGGCTTTTCCATGTAGATTTTTCCTTCCAATTTGTCATGTAAAATGTTGCTTTTGTCTCTTCTTTTTGGAGGAAGACAGACATGATCAAATGTATCATTGTTCTTCAATGAGCAAATCTATTAATCATACCTTACCATTGAGTAACATCTCTCTAGGATTTTGTAGCACCTCTCTAGGAGAAGTGGATTTGCTTGACATAGCATAAGGCTCTCATTTTGAAATTGAGATCTTGTTCTCCTCATGTCAAATGACTCTCCATTCATGTTCCCAACATCCTCAAAAACCTTTTGAGCCCATTTAGGCCTAGGATTGGGAGAAGGGACTGGATCTGGATCTGGATTTCATTGAACTTCATCTTCAATTCCAAGAACTGATTCAACACATGTTCCTTTGCTTTCGATTTTGAATCTGAAACATTAATGGAAACAATATCATATGAAAAAGGCTTAGGTAGAATAAACTTACCGTCCCTTTCAAATAGAAGTTGAGATTATGCTGGATCTTAGTATGGAAGAAAGTGTGAGAATTAATATGCCTTGGAGGCATGGTTTGCAACACCTTTCACTATCAGCTTCCTGGTTGAGATATCTGAGATATCCACTGATTCAGGATCAAATACAACTAAATTTGGTGAGCATGTATAATTCATTTGGTATACAAACAAAAAATTTGTTGCTAAGGAAGGAATAGAGAGGACATTCTTGAACACTCCATTCTCTAATTTGATTGAACCCTTCCCTTCTACTTGGATTTGAGTGTCATATATCATTTGAATACTTGGACCATTAGTAAGTTTTAATGAAGATAATGATTATTTGGATCCAACCATGTTATTGGAGGATCATGAATCAATGATGAAGGCATGTGATTTGAAAAAATAGACTTCAGTGCATGACACCTCTCGTGGTCTTCAGTTTTGTTTCCAGATTCATCCTTACTTGCGCCTTCAGAGAGGGAAATATTTTGTTATTCAATGAGTCTTGACATCTAATCTGTGGTATTATTCATACAACCTTTCTCTGTATGGTTTCCTTTCTTACAGTAGGGGCACTTTCCCTTGTCAATTATCTCATGTTTTTCCTTCTTAGAGCATGAGGATTCATTTGAATTCAGTGTTCCTCTTATATTTTCCTTTTTGGTTCCTCCTTTCTTGGGAATTCTTTGTCTCCCCATCCAATAGAGATTGATTTATGGAGGTTCTGAGGGCTGTCATCTGTATCAGCTTCTCTTGTTCATGTATTAGATATTCTATAAAGGAATCAAAGGATGGCATTCACCAATTATGGGTTGTTATTATCTTGGAATGAAAGATAGATACAAACACTAAGAATTGAGAATTCTGGGCCAAGTTTGCTCAGAATTGAGAGCACCAATTACTCATCCTTCTTGTCAATTCCACATTGCTTGCATTGCATGAAAAGTGATTTGAATTTTGAGAAGAATTGCTGGATAGTATCGAAGTTGTTGGGATGCAAAGTAATCACCTAATTCTCCAGAATATGGCCTCTCATCTCATCCTTCTTTCCAAATAGGGATTATAGCTTCTCCCATACTTCCTTTGGAGTTCTCAATCCATCAAGGTGAAAGAGTAACTCCCTAGAGATATGAATGCACATGAATCCAAATTATTCATCCAGATTGTTCAGATATTCCAACTTCTCAATAGGTTGTTGGGGTTCGATCTCCCTGCCCATGGTGGGCCTGTACCAAAATTTTTTGCACAACACTATCTGCATATCATCCCTCCAGTAAAGATAGTTGAAGGGTGTGAGGATCTCGGGGTTCAAGGTTGATGAATTCTCCATCTTGTAGCTTTAAATAGTGGCACAAATCTTCAAAATTATTCAATTGACCTACAAAAACACTTCAATTTGAAGTCAAACTAATTCAAACACTCTCCATTGCACTTTATCTGGGTTCATCACACCTGGATAGACTTCTCTGGACACAATCCATAGAAAGCAAGGCAAGAATACTAGGAATTATGTGGAACCCAATTTCTTCTGGAGCATCAATGGAAGTTTATAAGGTTTGAAGTTGGCCTGATTACCTACACTGATACCATGTTTTTTGAGGATATTCATAAATGAATGAATTCAATTGTGAAAGAAGGTTGAATGAGAGAGAGAAGAATTCAGTATACATTGATCAAAACATTCATGACAGATTGCACAATCATGGAGAGAAAATTGGTCAGCATAACATTACATTCAATATCATTAATCTGCATGTAATACAATCATCATATAATAGGAAGAATTCAAATAAAATAAGTAGGATTGGAATTCACCAACTTGGACTGACTCTAGTCCAAACTAAATGTGATAAAATCACCACTAAGAGCTCACTAACCTAACTCCATACAATTGAATCAATTCACAACTAGTTAAATAATCAAGGTAGATGCGAGAATGCACTGAACCTCCCTTAAATGATGCAAAGTGGTGCTATACTAACTGAAGATGAACTAACAAATGGGAATAGGAGCATAACTTAATATAATTGAACAATGACTAGGGTCAACTATTGGTGACTGTTGGTGGCACTCAATGTGGGTTTCTAAATTATAGGGATGGGTCTTTGGAGCTCCTAAACTCATGAAAACTGATGCATCAAGTGTTAGGTGGCCCCTATATGAGTGTGTCATGGCACTAGTGACGTGGAAATACACTACTAATCTAGGAAATGGAAATTAGACTATGTGGTAAATGGAGCCTTTAATTAATAATCCTAACATAATACTCCTAGCCTCTATAACATAATTTAGAGGTGAGTTAACCCAAAAACACTTTGAAATAAATGCATTTATAAATGTTGTCATTAAAAAACATTCACTAATTTTGCATTAGTTCATTTCCATGTTATAAATTTTCATAATGTTTCCATTTTTTTTCAAAAAACAATTTATTAAATTGATTTTTTTGAAAAATTTAAAAAAAATCTCATTTAAAAAATAAAATTAATTCATTTAATTTTTTTATTGGTGTAAGAAAGATTATCAATGGGATATAATAAATGATAGTTTGACTTAAAAAAAATGAAAAAAAATAGAAACCTTAACCACCGAAAGCACAAAAGGGTGCAGAATGATATTTTTACACACAAAACCAGTTTTGATGGGTACAAACACCTCAGGGGTGAATTATGAAGCTGAAAATTGATCAAAGGCACCAATGGAAGGGGTCTGTTCCAATTTTGAGGGTGCCATCAAGGTGAAATGGGTCACAAACCCCACCTGCTTTTGACAAACCGTGACGTATATGTCAGATAATAGGTCATAGCTCTACTTCAGTGATCACTACAGTTATCAAAGAGTTCAAGGATTGAACAAGTGTTAGAGTTAGATAGGTTAGCACTTAAATTAGGGTTTTTTCACCTAATTTTGCAAAATTAGTTATTTTATCTATTTTTAGTAAATCAGATCCAATTTTTCAGGATCTGAAATAAATTTGTAAAGGCTATAAATCCTAAGACTTATGTTGAAGCAAGGTTTTGACTTCAGAGATTTTTATACCCTTATTGTTATCATGCTTCTCATTTTATTCATCATTTAATATAAGCTCTTTTGCCATTATATGTTCAGTTTCTATTTATTTTATGTTCCGTACTTGTTCTTGAATCTCTTATTCAAGTTTATTCTTTTTATCTAATGCCAAATAGATGTCATCCTATCTATGTGTTGATGATTTGAATTGCAAGTATTTGTCCTTGTTATGATTAGCCATTCATATGTGATTGCTTTATATATGAATATGTCAGCATAGTAAGTTCCCCATTTATTCACCTTATTATCAACCCTCTAAACATTGGTGGTTAGAAGCCTTATCTTTTGATTGAGTTTTATGTATGTATTGAGTGTGTGAGGTCCTTTAGGTCATATGACTTGATCTATTTAGAAAAACCATTAAAAACATTTAAGTTACCACACATCCTCGAGCTACAACCTAGAGGAGTTTCCAAGAGTGATAACATATCGGATGCTTTTGTGGATGCTAATTGGGACATTAATTGAGATGCTAATTGGGATGCTAATTATGATGCTAATTGGGATGCTAATTATCGTCGAAAATAACGCCAACTTTTAAAAAGGGATGATTATTGGGACGCTTATTGGGATGCTAATTAGGATTATATTTGGGATGCTAATTGGGACGCTAATTGGGACGTTAATTGGGATGCTAATTAGCATCCAAAATAGCACCAACTTTTAAAAAGGGACATTTATTAGGATGCTAATTGGGATTCTAATTGGAACACTAATTGGGATTCTAATGGGGATGCTAATTGAGACACTAATTGCGACGTTAATTGGGATGCTAATTAGCGTCCAAAATAGCACCAACTTTTTAAAAGGGACACTAATTGGGATGCTAATTGGGATGCTAATTGGGATGTTGATTAGGACGCTGATTGGAACACTAATAAGGACACTAATTGGGACACTAATTGGGATGCTAATTAGCATCCAAAATAGCACCAACTTATAAAAAGAGATGCAAATAACGCCATTAAAAGCGCCATCCCATGGAAAAGTGTCCACTTTGTCAAAAAATGATGAAAAATACACTAAAAGTGACAATTGACGCTAAAAAGGAAGCTAAAAGAGACGCTAATAACAGGGTTTTGTTGTAGTGCTTGGTCACATGGGGATTACACCTCCATTGCATCTGGTGTCATTTTCATTAATAATTTTTTCTACAAATATAATTTTTACATACAATGATATCAATTTTAGCAACCTCCCTCTTAGACCTTCCTCAAAATTACTTAAGTTTTGTGTGCTCAAAGTGCTGATATATTCAATAGAAAAATTCGTTACCATAACCTTATTTTACGAGCATTAAAACAAATAGTCTATTTTTCTTTTCAATAGTTCTTGATTATAGATGATCAACTCATAGTATTGTTGGGCCTATTCTTCCACCGTGCTAGATATACATTATAATGAACTACATTTCCTTATTTGAAAATTTCATTTCCCTTTCTTTGTATTTATCATCTAAAGGGTTTCCATAACATAAATTATTAGTTCCTTATTGAAAAGTGTGTTCTATTGTAGGAATGGAACCAATTATTGGCTTTAAAAATAAACCATAGTTTAGATAGTAAAACAATAATAACCTATCGACAATGGCATTTTCACTATTTAAATGGGGATAAGGTCTCACCCAAAAATGATAAGAATTACAAAAAATGTTTGCTTATATAGCATGAAAACACAATATAATCATAAAACATGCACACTGTTAAGATTAAATCACTGTAAACAAGATTCATCCATGTAATATTCACAAAATATTTACAATGGAAAGCTTGTCATAGTCATAAGATAGGTTCATGCAATCTCCTTATATGATGTGCACTAAAGAAGAGATTCAAACCCTAACTCTAATCTATTGCATCATGCTCATACATGCCAACCATAAACTCATCTTACATTCCTATATATAAGTTTCAAAAAGACAATAAACTAGTTTTGAATAATTATGACTATTTATAATATGGACACATGACTTAGCACGATACATTTTGATGCATTGATTATCTTGGTATGTTGGTATTTTTGGTGCACTGAAAAAATAACTCATTCACATATTGGTATGTTGGTATTTTTGGCACGCTGTAAAAATAACTCATGCACATACTCAAAACTTTGAAAATAGGGTGATGAAAAACAAGAACATTATGTTGCATGAATAGTGATGGTGATAAAATACAACAATTTTAGCTTCACAAATGTGTCAAGGGTGATCTTATCATCAATACTTTTTTCATGAATATTCTAAAACAATTCCACTAACTTGGAATTAATTTCATACTCATCTCTTCATGTATGAAAGTGCACCACAACCTTTTCATTCAATGAAACATGAGCATGAAGATGGAAAAACACCTTTCACCTTATCCCTCATAGTATATGGAGGTCTATCTTCATATGGTTTCTTAAAAAATTAACCCAACAAAAAATTTCATCATCTACATCTAATTAAACCATAAATATTTTATGCTTACACAATATCTTCACCAAGAACACACTCATTAACATTAAATTCTTGTAACGTTTACCTTGTTTTATTATTTGCATACCTTGAAAATGAGTTTTGATCATAGCATTTACATTTCTGTATTGTCTTAAATTTTATTTGCAACCACATTTTCAAATAAAATGAGTGGTTCAAAATTCTTCATGAATTATGTGTCAAAACCATACCAAAAAAATACATCTAAAATCATCACGATACAAATAAAAATGTTTTAATTACGATCATTTATCATTTTGCTATTAAAAAAGGGTCAAATTTACAAATACATATTACCATTCAAATGTAACTATTCAGATTCAACAAATTAATAATTACATATATAATCCAGTGTAGCCGTCATTCTGGATACCGCAATGCAGCTGTCATTCTAGATAATAACCACAGTAAATATGATCATAAGCTGTTGTACATGGTGCCAAAAAAGCAGGATAATAAGCTGCATAAATATGACCATCAGTAGTTGTACATGGCACAGAAAAGTTGCTAAACACTAAGATGGTAAAACAATGTCAACAAAGTAAACATTGCATACATAACAAGAGGACCCTAAACCAAAAATTCGGAAAATCTAAACTATTGCAACGATTGAAAGGAATAAAAACAACTTCAAAAGAGAAAACAAATAGAAAGAAAACTCAAAAAAATTTCAGTTTGATCATCTCAATCACTGGTTTTTGCTGAAATAATCAGCAATCAACAATAAATCAGAAATACAAAAAACAAACAGGCAGAATGTCAAAGTGAAAAGGATCTGACAAGAAGAAAGACGAGGAACATGATATGAGCACAGAAAATGAAGGTGTAAATGATGAGAGTTAAAGCTGGCATATTTTCCAGAAGTGTTTACTGAGAGATGATGAATCATCTGAAAATTAAACCATGATTGACAACAATGATTTTGTGCATGCGGTAGCAGAGGATGACAGTCAACTCTGGAAGCTTAGTTTTGTGAGTATGAATGTAAGCCTATCGGCATGAAAAAGGGGATACTAGGACAAACAAAGAATATGATGCCATATGAGAAGTTAGTCAAGATTTTTTTGTTGTATTTACAGTTTTATTATTGATTGAAAAAGGGAATATTCATCAATTTTTGTGTGCTTTTCTCTTATACATTCTTTGTGTAATGTCATTGATGGTTTTGGAATCATCCCACTTGAGCTTCAATATACCTATAGTATTCGTGATCCTGGACATATACCTTTGTTTGAAGAGCAGACAGGTCTGAAAAAGGCACTGGTTGAATATATCTTTAGAAGGTTGTGATGGAATTTAGAGGACATTTGAGTGGAAGTAACATCTCCTAACATCATATACCATTGCCCAAGGATATATCATAGCAGTAATTAGAAGAGGCTATTCTTAAATATTATAAACCAATAGTAGTTAGGGCACAAACTTTGAAGAACAGTGATAAAGTCGCACACCACCAAATCTGTAGGTAATAATACTTGAAGCAATTTGAACAATGATGGCCACCTCCATAGAAGGTGAATAGGAGCCCTATCTACCCATTTTTCCAACATGGATTCGATCAATTATGTGATAGACACGCTCAACTAAAAGAGAAGGTTAAGGTCCACTCAGATAGTGAATATTCCCCATAGTTTGGATAGGCATGAATATTGGAAAGGTGGACTGGAATCTCCTTCAAGCAACTGAATTCCCCTCCTTATAAAGTTTAGCGGATTCATCTTCATTTCCAAATGAAGCTGCTAGTTAGAACTTGGCTAGTGAACATAGAGAGAAGGGGTTGTCAGAGTGAGTGAACTGCTTTATAGAAATTCAACTCCTTCCTTGACAGATAGAATTTCTTAATTTCCAAGATAAGTATAAGAAGAAGGACTTTCATTTGTTTCAGTACAATGGCTCGTTCTTGGGCTATTTCCTTTTTAGATTCAAAACCCACTCTAGTTCCATTTTGAGTCTAAGAGCCAGTAACAATGACTCTTCCAAATCGAGATCTTGTTATAGCATCCCTGGTAGGGTGAAGGAATAGGCCATAGAGGAAAAGGCAGATTGATAACTTGTGGATCAATTCATTTACTTGAAATAAGCACAAATTTCATCTGCATTTGCATCCAACCCTACTATTATCTTCCAGGCCTTGCTTCAGCTAGGAATATAGTATAAGTATTCTCTTGTGAAGTCCCCTGTCAGTCTACTAAATGGAATTGGTTATCTGTCTAGGTTGGGGCTAGTAGGCTTGGTTCTGTGAGTCACTATATATTCCCTTCTTTGTCTATTTCCTTCCTTGAGTGAGATTCTTCCATTTATGTTATCCCATGGGTCCTACCCAGCTTTTTTTCTCTTTTGCAATCCATGTGTAATTTATTTGAATGTTTTTTATGAATGTTAGTTAATGAAGAAGACTTTTTTCTGTGCATAACCCTAACGAGTAACTTATCTAAATGGATGAATGATTCCAAGATATATTTTGTGTGCATGCATACCTAATCTTGGTGAAGAGAAAGAGAAATTCTGAATGATTATATGACTGTGTGAAGCATAGAATAGGTTTCAAATAACTGTAGTTCTATGTAACTCTATGTCAGTATAATTGACGAAACACAATTGTGTATAATCTTCTTGGAATATCACAGATCGCATAGCTAGGTAGAATCTCTATAACAGGTTCCAGTTCATATGAAGTTGGATAGAACTTGTATATGTTCCACTGTCACGTCCCATCCCGCCTTGGAGGAGGAAACACGTTCATTTATTCTACCTGAGTTACCCAAATATTATACTCAATGGATTCTACATGCGTTTGATGATTCCCATTTCTTTTTTTTCCTTAAACCTCGTTCAGATCTACACAAGCAAGAATTTCCCTCCTGCTAACATTCTGATCTAGACCGTGTATTGATTATTTATCTTCCCCAAATCGCAGAAAGATTAAATGGGTGAGAAGAACCACAGCAGAAATCAACGGTCTCAGTCAGTTCCGCATCCGGAGGCAAATCGACAGCGAAGAAGCATCCTGCAGAAAATCAACGATGCGGAGATCTTCAATTGCAGAATCAAAATCATATCAAAATTTCACTCTCGCACCCTGTATCCTGCATGTCACATTCCACATCCCGCATGCAGAATAGTCGTTGCAGAGATCAAAGTTGCGGAAATCAAAATTTACCATCAGCCATTTCTGCATCCCACATCCCACAAATTACGGAAGAGAAAATTGCAGAAGGAAAAATGCGGAGATCAAAATTTTCAAAGAAATTTTCTGCATCCTGCATCATACAAGTGCGGAAAGGAAATTGTGGAAAGCATATTTCGCGAAACGAATTTTTCGCATCCCGCATCCCGCATCCCACAAGTTGCGGAAAGGAAAAATTCGAAGATCAAAATTTCCAAAGAACTTTTCTGCATCCCACATCCTACATCCCACAAGTTGCAAAAAAGGTTAAATCTACGGAATTTTGATCTGCTAAGGAAAATTTCTAAGTCTAAAACTGATTTTGAGTATTCAGGCCATCACAAATCCGACTGATCTAGCTCCATAGAAACTTAGAAAATTCATTGAAATAAAATTACATACACATATACATCACTCATTAAATATACATCTCCATCAAGTACATTCCATTCAAGAATTCATCATAATCATATTTATTTATAAACAGGTGCAGTTGCAAGGATTGAAACACAAAAAATATTTATTTTTATTAGAATCTTGTCTCACAACCAGCTATGTCGCTGCAATGTTCCACCCAACCATAGGCTAGTGTGCTCATCAATCTCTCAGAAACACTGCCACCCCCAAGCTAAGCATGATTTCCCCAAGGAATAAGGAACACTAGCAGACTCTCTCACAGCCAAGGATACAATAAAAATCAACTAAGCCGACACAGTTAGGTTTATCAGGCTTACACAAGAAGTGGTTCACACATAATCAAAATTCACACAAGACACAGCCAAGAAAACTACCAGTTGGGGTTTATCAAGATGGAAAGGAGGTGGAAAGACTGACTTCCAGGCTAGTGAGTTCAATTCCAGAGCTATGGACACCTTGTCGAGGCCTGGAAATTTGCAGGCAATAACAGCAAGGGATTCTCCCCAGTCAACGTTCCCAACTAGCCCATGACTATTTGGTGTAGGGAATCCGTCCAGTTTGCGGTCCAACTACCGTAGGTCAAGTAACAAAAATAAAGGTTTTACGGGTTGCGGCCCGGTCCACTGTATGTATTTTTGTATGTTTTACTTAAAATATTATATGCAAGTGCCTACCTATATGCATATTTGATAAAGAATGCCGAGAGTATTCACAAACTGATGCGCAGGTTCTTACCTCTCGTCTTAGAACTCGCAAGCATCTAAATCACATACATTTTCAGCAGATAAATTACTGACTAAACTATCTCTAGAGAGCTAGATATTAATTCATGAGTAATATGAAANTATGACCAAAACATATAAACATGAATAAAAGTATACATGATAAGATAACTCATCAATAGTTAAAAAGTCCCATTACTCATAGTGGAAAAACATCACAGAATGTATTGGAGAACATTCGGACAAGAACATAGGTTCAGAAAGTTAGAACATCCTCATAGTTAATGAAACACAGTCGAAAAACAAAATAGTTCCCATTCAACATCGTTCATTTAATCACATTGAGACATTCCACGTAGCACTTTCTCCAACAGGTAAAACTTGCAATTTCTGGTTGTAAAACGAAATAGTTCCTCTTACAAGCGATAGTTTACAAGTTTTTTTCTAGGGGAAAAAGCCCCTCTCTGTTCTAACTTTCAAATATTTAAACTAAAACAGTTGACCGCTTGGGATGCCCCTAAACGGGTGACCTTTCGGTCCCTCAAATGTTTCATATCCCTATTTTTTATCTTTTCTATGCGTACTCATGACCTGCTGAGTAACTGATAGACCTTCCAGATCTATGATTTTGTTTCTATTGGTTTTTCCTTCTACCTCACTTGCCCTCCTTTCGATCCTGTAGGTTTCGGTTCAACTTTGCCGAAACTGCCCAGCTTCCTTCTGCCACCTATCTCCTAGTTGTACCTTCACGCCGTGGTAGTCTGAACAGTCTCTTGAGTCCACCTGTAATCAAACGAAATCTATCATTCATTGGGACTGTATCTTCAATAAAAACAACTACGTCTATAAAACAAGTAATCATCAAGAGAGGTCGTGCACTGCATTCCAGTTCTGGGAACCTTAACAGGTGCTGTCGCCACTGTCTCGTCCACACATGGGCTTGAAAAACTCGCTAAGGGCGGGAAGAGGAAACTCATCAGTGGCTTGAAACACAAAAAGATCAGCTGGGTAGACTTATTTTAATCCGCATAAGTGGGTCTCAACAGGCGACGGGCACCCCAAAACCATTTAAAGCCTATCGGAGTCGAAGAAGTTATGAACTAAAAAGTGGGCGGGAAAGCTTCCAGTCGAAAATCGGAAAGACATCAACATTGGATGACAAGTGATTGGCACAGCCGCAACGGCAGAAGAGAAAAGGCTACAGACACATGATCAGAAACCGACACACATCGGTGGGCAGAGCACTTACATTTCAAGTGCTTAGCTGCTTTGGGAGCCGCAACGGCAGAAGACGAACAAACAACAGCCTCCGATCGGAAAAAAAAATGCTAAATGTTTGAAAAAATTTAAAATTTAGCAACGGGCAAACTGTTTCACCTCCAAAACAGCGGTTTTACAAAGGACAATTGGTCCAAATCATCCTTGACTAGTAAAATAAAACAGACTCCAAAATCCGTGACCCGCATTTGCTACAAACACAAGCAACTTCTGAAAACAGGACGAGAGTTAATTTTCAAAATAATCCGAAATTAAAGTATGACCCCAAAAAAATTGATCCAAACAATTCAAAACAACATTAAAATCATGAGGGGGACCAAAATTCAAAAAATTTGGGGAAAATGGTTGCAGCTGCAACAATTGGCGATTACCTATTGAACCTAGATCTCTGGAGGAATATTCCTTGAGTGGTATACTATTTAACAACAAACGAACTTATTGAATTCTTCCAGCTATATGGATTTCTCGAATGGCAACTGTATGTACTTTTGATCATTGATGATAGTCCGATTTGGGAGAGTGGAAACCAGGACTTCTCAAGTCAAGATAATTCTTTTTAGGCCTAAAGATGAGTTTCATTGTTACCTCTGTCTTTAGGTAGCTTTCAGCTTGGACACCACAGGATTGTAGCATATGGTAAACAGAGATATTCATTTGTTCCTCATTCCCATGCCACTTTAGCACTTTTCGTGCTTTTAGACTTTTGTCCTTTTCATATGAGTCCCCCTGTATGCCTTTCTTTCTAAATTTTAATTCAGGCTCCTCTATCTCAAGTGTCCTTTTGTGTGAGAGTTGTATTCAAGTTTCATCTCACGGATGGAGAGGAACTTTCAGCGATTTAGTACTTATATGGTTCCGCATTTGTTTTCATATATAATTCTTTCATAGGAGATTTTGACTCTTATTTGCCTTTTGGCATTCATTTCTTGGCATGGGATCATTTGTATCTAATATGCTATTTACCTTGCTTCTTTCCATCGGCACTTTGCTGTCACTCCCTAGGACATTTTAAATGTGACATGGATGGAGCCTCAAAATAGTATTCCAGACCCTTTGATTCTGGTTTGTTTCACAAGGGTTAAACAGGACTTCAATGCGTACATAGCTATTCGAGAAAACTGCTAAAATGGAAGAAGTTCTTTTAGATAAACAGCAATACATAGTCTTATACCCAAGAACTTTAATCAGTCCAAAATTATGATGTTCTCCATGCAGCCGCGGGTTTTATTGAAATTGGTGGAAATTTAAACTAAAACAAAACTAAAAATCATGACTCAAAGAAGAAGGTCAGGCCAGATTATTTATATACAAGATAGAATAACACCAACAAACTCAGGAAAAATAGGGTTTGAGAACTAAGCCATTCACTGGTAAGTTCTCTTCCCACCCTTGTAAGTATTGCAACCTATAAGTTGAAGGGCCAAGCTTTGCCACAATCTGGAAAGGACCTACCCACAACTGCTGGAATTTCATGTGTTTTCCTTTCTCATCATGGGGGTGGTCCCACTTGAGAACCAAATCTCCCACTTCAAAGTCTTTTGTTCCTTCCTTGTGTTTGTCGAACCATCTCTTTATGACCTCTTGTTGCTACTTAAAGCGCTCTCTGGCTTTAGATCGAGCCTCTTCTGCTTTCAGAAGATTATATATCCTCATTTGTAGGACTTCATTATCCGATCCCCTAGATTCTTGAGCTATTATGGAAGAGGGTAACATGATATTGGGGGGAAGAATGGATTCTTTGCCATACACAAGGGTATACAGAGACACTCCTATTGAATACTTGCGGGTGACCCTATTAGCCCAAAGGGAGTTTGGTAGCGCTGAGTGCCAACTCCTTTGGTTTTCTATCACAGTCTTCTTTAAAATCCTAATTACGTTTTTGTTGGTAGATTCAGCTAAGCCATTTCCTTGTGGATAATAATTAGTAGAGTAATGCAACTTAATCCCTTTCTCGTGAGCAAAAGCAGTTAATTTCATTGAGTAAAAATAAGTAGCATTATCAAAAACTAAAGAAACTGGAACTCCAAACCTGGTCATAATATGGTCTTGTAAGAAGTTTATGACCGCGTCCTCATTTATTTTGCACAGCGGGATGGCTTCAACCCAGCGAGTGAAGTAATCAGTTGCAATCAGAATATACTTGTGTTGTAGGGAAGAATTCGGCCTTATCTCCCCAATAATATCCAACCCCCATTGCTCGAATGGCTCCGTGATCATCACGGGCTTCAGTGGTCCAGCTACTTTAGGCTGTCTTTCGCTACACCTTTGACAAATGTCACACTTCCTGACATGGGCGTGTGCATCTTTGAAAAGCGTGGGCCAATAGTATCCGGCTCTGAGAATTTTGTGAGCTGTAGTATCTCCTGAAAAATGTCCCCCAGCAGGCCCGTCATGCAAATCTGTCATTACCTTCTTTGCATCTTCTTTTTCTAAGCATCTAAGAAGAACTCCATCGTAATTTTTTCTGAATAAGATTCCTTCAACAATTTGATAGGAGGCTGATTTAAGACGCAGCGCTCTTGTTTGCTTAGAATTCCAATGTTCTGGTAACAATCCTGTCTGAAGGTACTGCACGAGGTCTCTATACCAAGATTCGGGGGCTGTGAACAGAGGACATACATCCATCAAACGTAACTCAGCCTCATCTTCCCAAGCATGTTCTTCATTGTTTCCATTTTCAGTCATTATTTTGCACAACCCTTGCCCTTTAACTATAGAATTTGTCCTGAACTCGAGGTCATACTCTTGAAGAGTTGTTACCCAATTACCCCTTCTTTCTCCTAACTCCTTCTATACAAAACGGGACCTCACAGCTGGGTATGGGACGATCACCTTGGTTTGATTTTTTAATATGTGGGGCCTGAAATGTTTCACTACTTTGAATACTGCATAATCTTGTTTATCAATAGCCAGGTAATTTAATTCGGCCCCTTACAGACCAGTACTCATGAAATATATGGGGAATTCATCACCCCCATCTTCCTTTTGAGTAAGCACAGCTACTAGCGAATCATCAGATGCAAAAGTATATAGAATAAAATCTTTACCGAAATCTAGGCTTTTTAGGGAGGGTGCGTGTGTAACAACAGTTTTAATCTTGCTGAATGTGTTCTTCTCAATCTCAATCCATTTGAATTGTGCACTTTGCTTCACCATTTGCTACAAGGGTTTGACAATCTGAGCAAAATCTGGCACAAATCTTTGCATGAAGTTTATTGTTCCCATAAATGATTGCATCCCCTTTTTATTATGGGGCAAGGGGATCTGTTCAATGGCCTTGATCCTTTCCGGATCTATAGAGATTCCCTTCTTTGAAACGACGTGACCCAGCAACTTGCCCTCTGTAATAGCGAACACACACTTCTTGGGATTGAGTGAGATACCATATTTCCGACAGCGTTCAAAAATTTGCCTTAGATGAAACGTGTGTTCTTCTCTCCTCTTTGAGAATATCGTAATATCATCGAGATACACTACAGCACTACGGCCAATCAAACCGCGGAAAGCTATGTCCATATCCCTCTGGAACGTAGCTCCAGCATTTATAAGCCCAAAAGGCATTCTTCGGTAAGCAAAGGTTCCCCATCTGGTCCTAAATGTTGTCTTTAATCTATCTTCTTCAACTACCAATACTTAATTGTAGCCTGAGAATCCGTCTAATAAAGAAAATAGTTCAGAACCTGAGACCATTTGTAGTAGTTGCTCCATGGGTGGAACAAGATAGTTGTCTTTATCCGAAGCACGATTTAAATTTCTGAAATCCACGTAGAGCCTAATTTCTCTATATTTTTTCCTCACTGGTACCAGATTTGAGACCCATTTCGAGTGCCTGACCTTAAAAATGATTTTAGCATCCAATAATTTCTTAACTTCACTCTGGATCAGGGGTTCCAATTTTGGGTGCATTTTCCTTAAAGGTTGCTGATAAGGTTTTACACCAGATTTGATGGGGATAACGTGTTGGATGATGCTGGTGTCATATATCTTCAAATCCTCGTATGTCCAGGCGAAAACATCCTTATATTGATTAAAAATACTGATGAAGTTACCTCTTTCTACTGGTGAACAACATTTGCCAAGATTCACATATTTAGGATTTGTCTCGGTTCCTAAATTTATCAATTCGAACTATAGAGATGAGCTGTGAGTCTTCACGTTTGCTAGTCTTCTAAATTTTTCATTTAAATTGAACATTCTTTCTAAGGTTCTGACCCCTTTAGGGATGAAATTATCATATTTCAGCTCAGCCTGATGTTCTTCATCATCTATAATCGCCCCTTTAAATACCTCATCATTTGTCAAGCATTCTACAATCTGCTGATCGTCGTCGAACACTCATATGTTGGTAATCATATCAGGGACCGAGGGCCTGAAAAGCAATTCAACGGAGCATCGATTATTAGTAGGCACAAGCCTAGTAGCTGATGTGGCCAACAGGTCAGCTGCTGCATTTTTAAGTCTTGGAATTGATATAATATTAAATGCATTAAAACATTTGAGTAGGTCCCATACCTCATTTTGATAAGCTTTTAAGTGAGGAGAAATACAATGTATTTGATTCTGAATCTGTTTTACAATTATTTCAGAATCTCCAAAAACTTTCAGATTACTTACCATTAATTCAATTGCTTTCCTTAAACCTTGCACCAACGCTTCATACTCAGCTATGTTATTTGTACATTCAAACTCTAATATGCATGAAAGAAAATGTTTATTCTTCTTGGGGTCGATCAGGACACAGCCGGCTCCTGACCCTTCTAACATCTTAGAACCATCAAAAAACAATGTCCAGAAATCGCTAACTACTGCGCGAGAATCTACCCCTACTGCTAAGTTTACTATTTTACAGTCGATTTCATCAGCCTGTGAAAATCGAAGGAGATTAGGCTGAGCAACTGACATGTTGCTGGCTTCTTCTGCTTGGTAATTTCTCGGTTCCAACTCAATAAAGTAATTTCCCAACACAAAATCTACTGGTTCGTTTTTTTCCTCAAGTTGAGTAACGTTGTATTTCATGTGAGGCTCCCTCAAGATTTTAATTTGATTCGGGCTTCCTTTATACGGAAGCCACAAATGTGACCAATCCAAGGAAAAATATCCATTTAGTTTTGCCAACCAGTCTCTGCTTAGAACAAGCCCATAAGCGTCTAGTATGTCGGCCACCACGATATCAATAACTTGGCACACTTTATCATTTGAAGACAGGCGGACTAGGACATCCTCCATTTCCCCAATTACTTTCACATTCGTCTTATCCAACTGAACAACCCTCCAATTGGATGGCTTAGGCTTCCCATTTATCCTTTTACAGACTGATATTGGCATGACGTTAACTAACGCCCCTGAGTCTACCAGGCAATTATGTATGTTGTGATTAAAAATTTCAAAAGTGAGGAGCAAAGGTGGATTCTTGTTCTTAGACTTACCCCCAATGCTTGCTTCCCCAATTTCTTCTTCTTCCTTAGGTTGATTGTTAGTGGGAAGCCTCTCCTCTGATGCTTCAAGTGCTTTCAAAAGTTTTTCTTTCTGCTGCGGCACCTTACACATTTCAAATAATGAGATATTCTCCCTTGTCTTCTTTATATCTTCCACAATATCATAATCCATCTGTGGTTCCATGGGATGTGGCTTATCAACATTCATTTTTTCTTCCTGGGGCTTGGCATACGTATCATTCTGCCTAGGATATTGGCTGGTAATGGTGAATTCGGGAATCTTATCAGCGGAGGAATTATTTTGAAATTTCTTAACATTTTTTTGCAACGTTTTAATCTTTGGGAGCATGAAACTGTCTTCTTTCACCAACCCTTGGCTTCTTGTTGTTACATTTGCTTCCATGATGTCTTCATACTCCCAGTTTCTTTCCTCCATGGCATTGAATAACGAGACAGAGTTCGACAGAACCATGGTCTCATCCTCTTGTTCTTTCGTTGACGTATTACTGTATTTTCTTTCCTCGTCTCCATCTTCTGTTAATTTAGAGTCCAACAGCTGATTCATTACTAACGTCATCGATTTTATCCATTGAGGACAGTTCTTTTCAGAGTGAGGTTGTTGGTGGAAAGCGAAAAAATTGTCCATTCCTACCTCTGTTAAATTCATAGATTCCGAATTGTGTGGAGGGGGTTGGGATTGATTGTTGTCCTCTCATTTCTTGTAATAGGGCTTGTAGAACTTTTGGGCTTCCTTTTCTTTCTCCAAGTCTATGATTCTGTTAGAGAGCTTCTGCATCATTTTTTCCATACTTTCAAAATCTGGTGATTGCTCTTCCTTAGGCTTGGTAAACAACAAGGCTTTCCTTCCCACACTTTTCTCTCCTGATCGTTCTGGATAATCTTTAATACTTTCCCTTTCAGCCTCTACTTTCTCCACCTCCTCATAGGTCTCTGCTAAAGTGGGCTTGGCCTTAATTTTGGCAAACATGGCCAACTCGAGTCCCAAAGCTGAGGTATAATATTCAATCAGGACTTTATCTATAGGCCTTTCGTCTTTAAAAAAATTCTTGAGATATGCTGCAAACCTTTGAGTGAAACTGTACACCTTTTCCTTTCTCTCTTTATTCAAGGCGCATAGTCCTTTCATAAGAGCTGCATGAGTCTTCTGGGTTGCATACTTACTTCTAAAAATCCTCTCGAAGGTATCCCAATCAGGGATAGAGTTCACAGGCAAACCAAAGTACCACGATGTCACAGCTCCTTTAAGGGTGTGCGGGAAAAGTCTGCAAACCACATCTTCATATTCCCTAGCCCTTAACCCTTCTATTTCCAAATATAAACTTTGCAAGTGGTCGTCTACTAGTATCTTTTCACTTGGGTCAAATTTGGGCAGCATCTTTTCAAAGGATTGAGGTAAATCATGTAATGGAGGTGTTAGGTTTAAAGGTGATATGGCTCTCCAGGTAGGTGGTGGATTCGGTGGGTTGGGTGGTTGATTTGCATTTATGCCTACCATGAGTCTGGGTGGAGAGTGAGGAGGTGAGCAAACAGGAGTGTGAGCAGGAGAACTGTGAGGAGTATCCAGCCCCTCTTGATTCAAAGGTAGTACAACTTCCTGTAAGGTTTTTTCTACAAGTTCTTCCCAATCGTCAACCAGTACTGAGTCTTCCAATATAGGACGATCCTTCCTTTTATATTCTCTTCTGGGCAATTCAGGGATGATTGGAAATTCTCCAATCTTCTTCACATATTCCCTAGTGTGTCTTCTCAGATTATTAACAACTTCGTTGTCAACAAAATACAAATGTTCTCTACCCTATTCTTCCAAAATTGGATTAGGAAACACACTGGCTTCTGAACTGTTACCGGTGGAATAGTTTCGAGAAAAAGGGTTTCCTCGGCCAGCCATGGATTGGCGGCCCTCCTTCTAGCGCCAGAAACTATTGAGGCTTGGAAATTCATAGGAAAAAACAGCAAGGGATTCTCCCCAGTCAACATTCCCAACTAGCTCGTGACTGTTTGGTGTAGGGAATCCGTCCAATTTGCGGTCTGGCTATCATAGGTCAAGTAACAAAAATAAATGTTTTGCCGGTTGCGGCCCGGTCCATCGTATGTATTTTTGTATTTTTTACTTAAAATATGATATGCAAGTGCCTACCTATATGCAGATTTGATAAAGAATGCCGGGAGTATTCACAAACTGATGCGCAGGTTCTTACCTCTCGTCTTAGAACTCGCAAGAATCTAAATCACATACATTTTCAGAAGATAAATTACTGACTAAACTATCTCTAGAGAGCTAGATATTAATTCATGAGTAATATGACACTGTCCACGTGTTATGGAAAATCACAGATAGTTGTTCTTATGACCAAAACATATAAACATGAATAAAATTATACATGATAAGATAACTCATCAATAGTTAAAAAGTCCCATTACTCATAGTGGAAAAACATCACAGAATGTACTAGAGAACATTCAGACAAGAACATAGGTTCAAAAAGTTAGAACATCCTCACAGTTAATGAAACACAGTCGAAAAACGAAATAGTTCCCATTCAACGTCGTTCATTTAATCACATTGAGACATTCCACATAGCACTTTCTCCAACAGGTAAAATTTGCAATTTCTGGTTGTAAAACGAAATAGTTCCTCTTACAAGCGATAATTTACAAGTTTTTTCTAGGGGAAAAAGCCCCTCTCTATTCTAACTTTCAAATATTTAAACTAAAACAGTTGACCGCTTGGGATTCCCCCAAACGTGTGACCTTTCGGTCCCTCAAACGTTTCATATCCCTATTTTTTATCTTTTTTGTGCACACTCATGACCTGCTGAGTAACTGACAGACCTTCCAGATCTGCACTTTTGTTGCTATTGGTTTTTCCTTCTACCTCTCTTTCCCTCCTTTCGATCCTGTAGGTTTCGGTTTGACTTTGCCAAAAATGCCCAGCTTCCTTCTGCCACCTATCTCCTAGATGTACCTTCACGCCGTGGTAGTCTGAACAGTCTCTTGATTCCACCTACAATCAAACGACATCTATCATTCATTGGGACTATATCTTCAATAAAAATAACTACGTCTGTAAAATGATTAATCATCAAGAGAGGCTGTGCACTACATTCCAGTTCTGGGAACCTTAATAGGTGTTGTTGCCACTGTCTCATCTACACATGGGCTTGAAAAACTCGCTAACAGCGGGAAGAGGAAACTCATCGGTGGCTTGAAACACAAAAACATCGACCGGGTAGACTTATTTTAAGCCGCATAAGCAGGTCTCAACAGACGACGGGCACCCCGGAACCATTTAAATCCTATCGGAGTCGAAGAAGTTATGAACTAAAAAGTGGGTGGGAAAGCTTCCAATCAGAAATCGGAAAGACATCGAAATCGGACGACAAGTGATTGGCACAGCCGCAATGGCAGAAGAGAAAAGGCTATAGACACGCGATCAGAAATAGACATGCATCGGTGGGCGGAGCACTTACATTTCGGGTGCTTAGCTGCTTTGGGAGCCGCAACGACGGAAGACGAACAAACCACAGCCTCCGATTGGAAAAAAAAATGCTAAATGTTTGAAAAACTTTAAAAATTAGCAACGCCCAAACTGTTTCACCTCCGAAACAGCGGTTTTACAAAGGACAATTGGTCTGAATCATCCTTGACTAGTAAAATAAAATAGACTCCAAAATCCACGACCCACAGTTGCTACAAACACAAGCAACTTCTGAAAACGGGACGAGAGTTAATTTTCAAAATAATATGAAATTAAAGTATGACCCCCCAAAAAATGGATCCAACCGATTCAAAACAACATTAAAATCATGAGGGGGACCAAAATTCAAAAAATTTGGGGAAAATGGGTGCAGCTACAACACACCTACACCAAATATAGCCTAGCTTCTAAAGCATCTGCAAAGCCAACACTAGGAATCATTCCCTTCTCTTCTCCATAGTCCCTCGAGCTGTGCCTTCCCTCTCCATTGTTATCCGAGGTGTGTAAAGAATAAATCCAACCTCCCCCCAGATCTATCTATGAGGTTCCTTTTTACACTAGATTCATCAGGCAGGTTCATACTCCATTTCCATTTCCCCAAGCCAATTCAAATACCACACAAGGGTGTACATAGAGAGATTATAGTTCTCCAATTAAGGAAACGTTACAGAGGCCAACAAGGATGTACACACAGTGGTCACAGTTCTAGGTTCAAGAAAACATTACAGATGACAAGGAATGCATGCACACACAACAATTATGAAATTTTGCACATTACATGAGCCAGATAGACTGATACAATCACAGAATCCAAATCTTCTTTTTGGTTTATCAGTAAAACACATTTTTTGGGTATGCACGTTCAGGAAAACAATTGACAAACAGGGAAATCATGAAGGAGGAAACAAAACTAACATGAAGGATGAAACTTCAAGAGGTTTTCTACGTGGGTCTCTGTGCTTGAATGAAAATGAATGAATGAATGAATCTATGATCCATTAACAAAAGTCCTGTCATTTTTTTCCAAAACGTGGGGGAAGGTGAAACATGAATGCATGAGGGAATGGAATGCATTTTTGGGTGTTTTTCTTTCCCATGCAATAAAAAACACGATTTTAAAAAATGGTGCTCTTCCCATTTCAAATTTTTGCCAAAACTCTTCCCATTCCCACCAAATGGCTCAAGGTTAAACATCCCCCCTTATCCTTAGAAAAATCACACACCCATCTCTTTAAGATTTGCAGCGCATAGCTAGCTGTAGGTTTTTAATTAGTTGTATTTTACATGGTGTCTCAAGCATACTGTGCCTAGCAAGAACATAAACCATCGATGTTTATTCTAGCCTCTGAACAAAAACAAAAAATCAATGGCAGGGCCTTGGCCTTGAGATTCTTGCCACGATTTAATACAATATTCACATCATTTGAAATTTAATATCACGAGGTTAAAACTCATGGTGTTACATTCCGCTCCCTCTTCAATAGAATTGTCCTCAGTGCTTAACAATTTAACAAAATATAAAACGACACTAGCACCGCCCTCGATGCTTTGCAAAAATTGAACCAACAATGATTGTGCCACTCGCATGACATCCTCCATCTCCCACGTAGTGTCCTCAGGACTACAGTACTTCCCCTACACCTTTTTCTGTCCAATGGCACGATATGGATCTTTTCCAAGTCCTTGCTTTCATGCATCAACACGCATTACATGATCTTCTTCTAGGTCTTGGAGAATCCTTCTCCTCATCTTGGAACATTTTCAATGCATTTGGAAACCAATAACACCTATTCCCAAGCCTCAAGAAATCAATCGATTCCTGTGTTAGTATTCTCAATATTTTTCAAAATCATAAATGAATCACATGCACATGTATATCGACATATAATTAATAATAATAAAAATTGTCAAATGAACAAAATACTTGTCTACATAAGTATCTTCTCCTGGTTCCACAGGTATCCGACTTGGATTTATAGAACCATGGCATTCACAACCCTGCCCCACCCCATACCAAAGTGTGCATTAAAGGGTAGAAAAATTTATGTAATCCTCAGATTACCTACAAATATCTTTTAATCGAGATCTGGTAGCTCTGCTTCGGAGCCTAAAACTCCCTCTAGGTTCTTACCAATCTTGGTGGCCCTTTTCCGGACACCCCAACAAATCAATTCACATGTAAGATTTATTCCTATGAGATGCAATCTATAACAGGTTTTTTGAAAATTATGGCTACATCATATGCCCATGTATTTTTACAAAAAATCAATAACAACAAAAGTTTGGTAAGTAAACTAAATGCTTATCTGTATAACATCTCTCAATCGAGATCTGTTAGCCCTGTCCAGATCCCAACACCTCTCTGGGTGCTTAATAGAATCTCTTCTTAAGTCTCAACACTTCCTCCCAGCACTGACTAATGCTTAGGCGCTTACTTTCTAGGAGCCATAACAGATTAAGTCACATGTCAGATTCATTTTCGCAAGATTTATTTCTTATTGAAGATTCTCAAAATCTCAGTTGAATCATTATGTACATGTGTTTTTATAGAAATTAAACAAATATGTGCTAAGTAATCAAATACTTATCTGTTTAGAATTTCGTGGCCATGGTCAGCCCAGCTTCAGATCCTAACACCTCCTTGGTTCTTAATGACAGCTCTAGCGTACAGGCCTAGAACCATTCCCAGGTGCTCACCAATGCTCAGGTGCTTACTTTCCAAACACCATAATACCTAGGGGTTATTCTCTTCACGGATCCCCCAATCTTGTGATAGTCCCCTTACAACGTGAATGTGTTCAAAAAGAAGTCTATCCAGATGTCTTACTCCCTAGGTGTCCCCAGTGATGCATACCAGTGCCTAGATGGTAAGGGCGAACAGAAGCTAGGTACATCCCGTACATCCTTCCATAGGAGCCATGTATTCATCGTATATGGTGGTGTTGTCTTACCTACATTACATATAAACATACAGCTTACATCAGATATTGAAAGAAAGAAAAAAATTCAACCATAAGTGCTCGAACCTATTCCAGACACACCCTTCTGGGAATTTATGTATCCAAGTACATCCTTCCGAGGAGCCATGTAGGGCAAGTACACATTTTCATCATATCTCCTGTGTTACATATAGACATGCAGTTCACATGAGATGTCATAAATTTTCAAATCTATTTGTGCCTAGATAAATTCCAACCATCAATGATCAAATAACATTGATAGTCAAATCAAAATTTGAATTCACAATTCTATTTCCCACAGAAAAATAAAATTTTGCATTGATGAGGTCATCCCCATATTGTTTGGATTTTGTAAGTGGGAGTACTCATCCTTTATTTACACACGCTTCCCAAAATCTGGACATTCACATATAACATGTCATCTTGAAACCATTTAAAATTAGCCAAACAGTTAATACATTTGATTAACAACAGAATTCAAAAAAAACAAATCCGAAGCTGAAACTTTATTCTGTTCCAAAAAACATCATAATTTCAATCATGCGATCTTTCTCATAGCATATTGCAATTTCCATCCTTGGATTCAGCTCAAGTCATTCTACATGCAATATTCAGGAAGGGTCATTTCTTCATGGAACTACAAGTTCTCATGCAGGGTTCCATATTCTATACATAGACTCATCTTTTCCTACAAAATATCCTTCTGCGATCTTCCTGCAACACCTGAAAGCATTATTCATGGTGCATTTGGTAATACTGCAAACTCATAAGATCCATACCTTGATTCGAGGGATGTCTTATGAACATTTTCATCTGTGATCCTTACTTGCTGGTCGCCAGACCTTAAGTCATTTCTGAAAAATACTTTCACTCTTCTTATTCATTCCAAGGGGTCAGCACTTATAGGAAATTGATACTTGTTCTTCATAGTGACTTTGTTCAGTTGTTTATAATCAATACACAAACAGAGTGTATCATCTTTCTTTTTCACAACCAGGGATGGTGTTTTCCAAGAAAACACAGTCGGTCTGAGGTACTTCTTTTCTTGCAATTCCTTTAGTTTCATTTTTAGCTTCATCATTTTCAGTATGCTCAGCCTACAAGGCGTCTAGGATACTGGTGCTGCTCCCGGCGCAAGTTCAAGGGTAAAATTAGTGTCACTCTTCACTAGAATTTCATCAGGAAGAACATTCCTAACTTCTTGTAACATATGAAACCCCTCAAATATAGGAGTACCATTCTCTGTTATCTACAAAACATGAGCTGCATATACCCTGCAACCTTTCTCATAGAATTTCTCCAGTTGCATTACAGAAGAATCTCTTCCCTAGATTACTTTTGGAAAGCCTTTAACAACCCCTAGGTTTCCTTCTTCATCCAAACACTCAAAATTCTTGTTGTAACAATCAATCTTTGCTCTGTGTGCTTACAACCAATCCATTCCAATGAGGACATCATATGATTTAAGTGGAAAAATATTCAGATCAGACCAGGTAACCAATTCATCCATGACTAATGGACATTTCGTTACCACCTCACTGACTTTCTTCTTAATTCTAGTGTCTAGTTATACTAACCATGATATTTTATGCTTTGATTTCTTCAAAGTTCCTATCTCAACAATTCCATGGGTGATATAGTTGTGAATCGATCTAGGGTCAACCAAAATAGAAACAATGTGTTTAGCAATCTCACCCTTAACTTCCACCATAGTCGATTTATGACCTGCGCAGTGGTCTTCTAAAGCTGAATAAATTTTAGAAATAATCCTTGCTTCCTGACCCACAGTTTCAGTTTCTTGCATGCTAGGGGCTTGGCCCTCATTCCTAGTCACAAGTGGACAATCCATGTGTAGATGGAATCCTCCAGATCCCCAGTATTTGAGTGGTTCCTTTAGTTTTTCCTTCATTATTATGGTCTATTCAATCACAGCTTGTGATGGATACCTTCATTGCCTTGTGGCTGCCTCAGGAGGTGAGAAGGTTTAAAATATTTCTTCCTTGGTTTAAGCTTATTGTTCTTCTTTTGGGAATTTTTCCTACTCCCTTCTTCCTCTGTTAACTGATTCCCAGAGTTTATCCACCTTTGGAGATCTTCCACATTATGCAGCATGGATGTAATCTACTGTTTTTTTCTACCATAGCTTTGACCAACCTTTTATTTTCTTCCTTGCAATCTTGTAACTATGTCCTCAAGATTTTTATGGCAACTGCAGCATCTAGGAAACTCTTTTTCCCCCTTCCCAACAGTCTTAGCTCCATGACATTGGGTATTGTAAGCTGGCCTTACATACCTTTCTTCATGTGGAGAAATATAGCTCTAATGGGATCCTCCACATCTCCTACATTTGAGCATCATTCTGCCCTCTTGTGGATCCCTTGGCTTTTTCCCCATAGTGTCTTTTTCGTTCTCACAAGGATCCCGTGCATCATTCATGTTGTTACTTTTTTGGTCATTGATCTTCTTTGAACTTCGTGGGTCAGACCTAGATTGATTCTTCAATATACCTTGTGCTACTGTAAAATGTGTTAACAACATTGTTTGTTAGTCAATATCATAAATTTAAATAATTACTTACCAATTGCTTCTTGTAGTCATGAACGATCAATGGGTCTTTCGTCGTATTGGCTAAGTTTAGCAATTCTACCAATTAGCACTCTTCTTGTTGTAGTTATTTTCTACAATAGTAATTGTATTGCTTCTTTCATTGCTCTCCATGGCGCATTGAGGACCAAAGTTTCAACATGAGCTCTGATACCACACTGTCACGTCCCCTCCCTTCTTGGAGGAGGAAACACGTTCATTTCTTCTACCTGAGTTACCCATCTCTTATAATCAATGGATTCTACACGTGTTTGATGATTCTCATTTCTTTTTTTTTTCTTAAACCTCTTTCAAATCCACACAAGCAAGAATTTCCCTCCTACTAACATTTTGATCTAGACTGTGTATTGATTCTTTATCTTCCCCAAATAGCAGAAAGATTGAATGGCTGAGAAGAATCGCAGTGAAAATCAATGGTCTCTGTCATTTCTGCATCTGGAGGAAAATCGATGGTAGAGAAGCATACCATAGAAAATAAACAATGCGGAGAGCTTCAATTGTGGAATCGAAATCATATCAAAATTTTACTCTCGCACCCCGCATCCCGCATGCGAAATGGCTATTGCGGAGATTGAAGTTGCAGAAATCAAAATTTACCATAAGCCATTTCTGCATCTCACATCCTGCAAATTGTGAAAGGGAAAAATGGGGAGATAGAAATTTCCAAATAACTTTTCCAGATCCTGCATCCCACACCCCGCAAGTGCGAAAAGGAAATTGTGGAACACAGATTTCGCGAAACTACTTTTCTGCATCCCGCATCACGGAAGTTGAGGAAAGGAAAATGCGGAGATCAAAATTTCCAAAGAAATTTTCCGCATCCTACAAGTTGCAGAAAGGAAGTTGTGGAAAGATTAAATCTACGTAATTTCGATCTGTTAAGGAAAATTTCTAAGTCTAAAACTGATTTTGAGCATTCAGGCCATCATGAATCCAGTCGATCTAGCTCCATAGAAACTTAGAAAATTCATTGAAATAAAATTACATACACATATACATCATTCATGAAATATACATCTCCATCAAATACATTCCATTCAAGCATTCATCATATTCATATTTATTTATAAACAAGTACAATTGCAGGGATTGAAACACAAGAAATACTTATCTTAATCAGAATCTTGTATTGCAACCAGCTTTGTCGTTGCAACGTTCCACCCAACCATAGGCCAGTGTGCTCATCAATCTCTCAGCAACACTACCACCCCCAAGCTGGGCATGATTTCTCCAAGGAATAAGGAACACTAGCAGAATATCTCACAGCCAAGGATACAATAAAACTCAGCTAAGCTAACACAGTTGGGTTTATCAGGATTACACAGGCAGTGATTCACACATAGTCAATATTCACACAAGACACGGTTGGATCAACTACCAGTTGGGGTTTATCAGGATGGAAAGGAGGTGGAAATACTGACTACTAGGATAGTGAGCTCAATCCCAGAGCTATGGACACCTGCACCAAATATAACCTGGATTCTAGAGAATCTACACAACCAACACCAGGAATCATTCCCTTCTCTTCTCCACAATTCCTCGAGCTATGCCTTCCCTCTCCAGTGCTATCTTGGGTGTGCAAAGAAGAAATCCAACCCCCCCAGATCTGTTTACGAAGTTCCTTTTTACACTAGGTTCATCAGGAAGGTTCAGACTCCATTTCCATTTCCCCAAGCTAGGTCAAAGACCACACAAGGGTGTACATACAGAGACTTAAGTTCTTAAGGAAATGTTACAAAGGCCAACAAGGATGTCCACATAGTGGTCACAGTTTTAGGTTCAATAAAACATTACTGAGGGAAAGGAATGCACACACACATAGTAGTTATGAACTTCTAAGTGTTGCATGAGCCATATCAACTAATACAATCACATAATCCAAATCTTCTTCTTGGCCCTATCAGTAAAACACAGTTTCTGGGTATGCGCATTCAGGAAAACGATTGACATACAAGGAAATTGTGAAGGAGGAAACAAAACTAACATGAAGGATGAAACTTTGAGAGTTTTTATGCATGAGTATGCATGCTTAAATGAAAATGAATGAATGAATGAATCCATGATCCATCAACAAAACATCCTACCATTTTTTTCCAAAACGTGAGGGAATGGCATGCTCTGTTGGGTTTTTTTCTGCCAAAACTCTTCCCATTCCCACCAAACGGATCAAGGTTAAACAACCCACCCTTATCCTTAAGAAAATCATGCCCCCATATATTTAACATTTGCAGTGCATAGCTAGCTGTAGGTTTTTAATTAATTGTATTTTACATGATGTCTCAAGCATACCGTGCCTGTCTAGCACATAAACCATCGGCGTTGAATCTAACCACCAAACAAAAACACAAAATCAATGGCAGGGCCTTGGCCTTCATATCCTTGGCATGATGTAATACAATATTCAAATCATTTGAAATTTAATATCACAGGGTCAAAACCCTGGGTGTTATATCCAATTTCTGCAGAAGTCTGTCAAAGACTTAACAGAGTCCTATAAAGGACCTGTCAAATGTGTGATTGTGTGATTGTGTGATAAGGGTTGAGTTCTCCTATACAAATCTATATTTCTAAATGGAAGAATGAGATAGGGAAGGTGAAGCTCCTATGAACTTCATGAGACAAGATTAATTTCTGCATTCTTGTAGTAGAGCCGAGAATCTAGAGGCATCGCATACTGAATGTGTAAATCTGGCATAGATCAAGCGAATGCATCATACAGAGTCAATTAAAGGATCTGTGTATTTTAATTTTAGAAGAATGATAGTTGTGCATTATCCATGGTGATCGAACAGTAGGGAATTGGTGAAAAATTGTTAAGTGGTTGACTTGTTGAAAAATAAATTTGTTCACGGGATAACAAATTGAATACGATGAAAATCATCTGAAAATAAATCCATGATTCACAACAATGATTCTTTGCATGCAGTAGCAGATGATGAATGTCAAAATTCTACAACCAATGTAAGGACAATAAATTTGTTGGAGGCAATCTAGGTTCTCTAGACAGTCAACAAACAACCATCTTTTACTTGATCTAGAAATGTGCACCAAAGATCAAATGACCAGATAAGATACTGGTTTGAAAACATTATTTGAATTAGAATCCATTAGTGGCAAGCCTATCCTATAAATTAAGAAAGCTATATCAGATGAGAAGTTGTTGCACTCCCTGAGAGGGCCAATTCTACCATGGTTGAAAAGATGTTTCTCTCACTTATCTGAGAGAGAAATTATCCATTCACAATAGGACAACAACAAATGACTCATTTATTGTTTCTAAACGACATCCTGCTATGGAATTATCTTCTACATATTCAAAAAGGTGTGCAAGGGTTGATGACAAGCAAAATATTACTGAGAACAATTATTGACTACATAGACAACAATGTTATAGACAATTCCTAGTGGATGATTTGTTCATTGTCCCAACCAGATCTATAGTACATGAGCATGTCAATAGAGAATGGACGACTGACATAAATGTGGGCTCTAAGGTTACATCAATTGATAAGGATGAACATCCTTCCTATAATGTCCTAAAAAACAAATTTGAAAAGTCTATTATCTGGGAGACTGTTGAATTGTATATGATGCTAGAGAGAAATTATGAAAGAGACTCCCTAAGTCTAGCATGGAATCCTATGACAGATAATGATCGCCAATTTTTAGTTAACAATGTTGATAAAATGTATCTTGATGAAGACTCCAATGGTGAGGCAAATGAACAAGGATCTTTGCCAAGGAAACAAAATGATAAAATTATCAAGTAACTATAAGGAATGAAAATAGGATGAAATGATTGGAATTGAAACCAAAGCAAGTCCCAGCAATGAAGAAAACTGAAATAGCTGCAAGGAGTATCAACAAAGTCGACTTCATTGGTCAAAGCATAGTTTGATGAATATGGATGTCATTAATGACAATATTAATGAAAAAGGACAAATGACAAGTGGCAACATTGATGGCATGAACAATATAGATCACATGGGTTGAGGGTATGGTACAAGCATGGAATTGACAAACAAGACAAAGCTTGGTGACATGGCTTAATAAGATTGGCACAAGACATGAAGACAAGATGACATGGAGGATGATGACTTGGCAAAGAAGACAATAAGCAAAATAACAAGTTGATAAACAAGGTGTAAATTCCAAGAATGAACAAAAGAAAACAAGGATGACATGGGAGATGAAGTGGATAAGGAGAAGTTGACAATAAAACTTAGCTAAGCCAACACAGTTGAGTTTATCATGCTTACACAGGCAGTGGTTCACACATAGTCAAAATTCACACAAGACACAACTGGGCCAGCTACCAGTTGGGTTTTATCAGGCCAAAAAGGAGGTGGAAATATTGACTGCTGGGATAGTGAGCTCAATCCCAGAGCTATAGACACCTACACCAAATATATCCTGGCTTCTAAAGCATCTGCATAGCCAACACCAGGAATAATTCCCTTCTCTACTCCATAGCCCCTTGGGCTATGCCTTCCCTATCTCGTGCTATCCAAGGTGTGCAAAGAAGAAAGACAGCCCCCCCAGATCTGTATGTGAGGTTCCTTTTAAAACTAGGTTCATCAGGCATGTCCAGACTCCATTTCCATTTCCCTAATCCAGTCCGGAGACCACACAAGGGTGTACATACAAAGATTATAGTTTCAGAATTAAGTAAACGTTACATAGGCCAACAAGGATGTACACACAGCGATCATAGTTCTAGGTTCAAGAAAACATCACAAAGGCCATGGAATGCATGCACACATAACAATTATGAACTTTTGAGCATTGCATGAGCCAGAACAACTGATACAATCACAGAATCCAAATTTTCTTGTTGTTTTATCAATAAAGCACGCTTTCTGGTTATGCGCATTCAGGAAAACGATTGACAGACAGGGAAATCATGAAGGAGGAAACAAAACTGACATGAAGGATGAAACTTCAATAGGTTTTCTGCATGAGTCTACGTGCTTGAATGAAAATGAATGAATGAATGAATCCATGATCCATCAACAAAAGAACCTGTTGGTTTTTTCCAAAATGTGAGGGAAGGTGAAACATGAATGCATGAGGGAATGGCATTCCTTTTTGGGTGTTTTTCTTGCCCATGCAATAAAAAACATGATTTTCAGAAATGGTGCTCTACCTATTTCGAATTCCTACCAAAAATATTCCCATTCCCACCAAACAGCTCAAGGTTAAACACCCCCCCCCCTTATCCTTAGGAAAAGCATGCCTCCATCTCTTTAACATTTGTGGCACATAGTTGGCTGTAGGTTTTTAATTAATTGTATTTTACACGATGTCTCAAGTGTACCGTGCCTGTTTGGCACATAAACCATCAGTGTTTATTCTAACCGTTGAACACAAACACAAAATCAATGGCAGGGCCTCGGCCTTGAGCTCCTTTTCATGAATTAATACAATATTCACATCATTTGAAATTTAATATCACGGGGTCAAAACCTAGGGTGTTACATTCCCCTCCCCCTTCAATAGCACTGTCCTTAGTGCTTAACAATTTAACAAAATATAAAACTACACAGGCACTGCCCTCATTGCTTTGCAAAAATTGAACCAACAATGAATGCGCTAGTCGCATGGCATCCTCCAGCTTCCACGTAGAGTCCCTGAGACCGAAGTGCTTTCTCTGCACCTTTTTCTGTCCAATGGCATGATCTGGAGATTTTCCAAGTCCTTGCTTGCATGCATCAACACATACCACATGATCTTCTTCTGGGTATTGGAGAATCCTTCTCATCAGCTTGGAACATTTTCAATTCCTTTGGAAACCAGCAACACCTATGACCAAGCCTCAAGCAATCAATCAATTCATGTGTTAGTATTCACAATATTTTCCAAAATCATAAATGAATTGCATGCACATGTATATCGACATAGAATCAATCAAAAAAAATTGTCAAGTGAACCAAATACTTATCTGCACAAGTATCTTCTTCTGGTTTGACAGGTATCTGAATTAAATTTATACAACCACAGCATTCACAACCCTGCCCCACCCCATACCTGGGTGTGCATTAAAGGGTAGACACATTTATGAAAGCCACAGATTACTTGCAAATATATTTTAATCAATATCTAGAAGCTCTGCTTCAGAGCCTAAAAATCCCTCTAGGTTCTTACTAAGATTGGTGCCCCTTTTTCGGACACCCCAACAAATCAATTCACGTGTCAGATTTATTCCTATGAGATGCAATTTATAATAGGTTTTTTCAAAACTATGGCTACATCATATGCTCATGTATTTTTATAGAAAATCAGTAATAACAAAAGTTTGGTAAGTAAACTAAATACTTATATGTATAACATCTCTCAACCGAGATCTGGTAGACCTATCTAGAGCCCAACACCTCTCTGGATTCTTAATAGAATCTCTTCTTAAGGCTCAAGACTTCCTCCCAGTGCTAACTAATGCTCAAGCTCTTACTTTCTAGGAACTATAACAGATTAAGTCACATGTCAGATTCATTTTCGCAGGATCTATTTCTTAACAAGATTCTCAAAATCTCAGCTAAATCATTATGTACATGTGTTTTTATAGAAATTAAACAAAGATGTGCTAAGTAATCAAATACTTATCTATGTGGAAGTTTGTGGCCATGGTCAACCCAGCTTCAGAACCTAACACCTCCTTGGTGCTTAATCACAGCTTTAGCATACAGGCCTAGCACCATTCCCAGGTGCTCACCAATGCTCAAACGCTTACTTTCCAAACACCATAATACCTAGGGGTTATTCTCTTCACAAATACCCCACTCTCATGATAGTCCCCTTACAACGTGAATGTGTTCAGAAAGAATTCTATCCGGATTTCTTACTCCCTAGGCACCCCTAGTGATAGATACTGGTGCCTAGCTGGCAGGGAGGAACATAAGCTATGTACATCCCATACATCCTTCTAGAGGATCCATGTATTCTCTGTTTATGTTGTTGTTTTATTACCTTCATTACATGTAGATGTGCAGTTTACATTAGATATTGAAAGAATTCAAAAAAAAGTTAACCATAGGTGTTTGAACCTATTCCAGACACACCCCTCCGGGAATATATATGTATCCAAGTACATCCTTCTGAGGATACATGTATGCCAAGTACACATTTTCATCATCTCTCCTGTGTTACATATAAAGATGCAGTTCACATGAGATGTCATAGATTTTCAAATCTATTTGTGCCTAGATAAATTACAATTATCAATGATTAGATAACATTGATAGTCAAATCAAAATTTGAATTCGCAATTTTGTTTCCCACAGAAAAATCAAATTTTGCATTCATGGGGTCATCCCCATATTGTTTGACTTTTGCAAGTGGGAGTACTCATCCCTTATTTACACACGCTGCCCAAAACCTAGACATTCACATATAATATGTCATCTTGACACCATTTTAAATCAGCCAAACAGTTAATACAATTGATTTACAACAAAATTTAAAAAAAAACAAATCTGAAACTGAAACTTTATTCTGTTCCAAAAAAATCAGAATTTCAGTCATGCGATCTTACTCATAGCATATTGCAATTTCCTGCCTTGGTTTCATCTCAGGTCATTCTACGTGCAATTTTTAGGAAGGGTCATTTCTTCATGGAACTACAAGTTCTCATGCAAGCTTCCATAGTCTATACATAGAATTAGTTTTTCCTGCAAAATATCCTTCTGTGATCCTCCTGCAACACCTGAAAGCATTATTCATGAGGCACATAAATGTAACTGGTGCATTTGGTAATACTGCAAACTCATAAGATCCATACCTTGCTTCGAGGGATGTCTTATGAACATTTTCATCTGTGATTCTTATGTTAGTTTTTCAACATTTAAGCTAGCATTATGTTAGGATCTTTTTACTGAGAGAATAACAAGCACAGCAATAACATAAGCACATCACAAGAGACAAGAGACACAAAGCTTTTAGGAGGGGAAACCATAAATGGAGAAAACCCCTCAACTTCCTCTAAGATAGTATCACCACAAGATGTGATCCCAAAACAGTAAGATGACCTCCCAACACAATAGCAGCCTTCTGTCTTCTGTCAAGCCAAAGATTTCCTTCTCCAAAAGTGCGCCACACTTGAGAGAGCAAGAGAGCTAAGTCACAAGTGATAAATAGAGAGACTCTCACTCTCTATTTATATTCTTCCATTGACTTGAAGTGCACTCAACCTAATAATTACTACTCGAGCCTACACCTTAATTAGTGTATAATAACCCAAGTGCCCCTAAACAGTGGGGACTTACCCAATGACTTGATATGACTTGTTTACATTATAATCCTCCTGATCGGAACATCGGGGCATGACCACATGACTCAAATACATAATAGAAACATCCCGGAATAAACATCGGGTTACAATAATATAAAATACATAGAAGAATACATTCCGAAGTTACATACACATCAACACTCCCTCTTAACTAGGAAGGTATCCTTTCGACACAATTTTTCAGCACTGGTCTTCTTCTCTGCTTTAACTGGATCATCTGAGTCATCTTCATATTCAAGTCATCTTCGTCTTCAAGTCATCTGGATCTGGATCATCTCTCGATCTGGATCATCATAAAATGGCATCACTGGATCTAGATCATCACTCGATCTGGATCAACATCACTGGACTGGATCTGGATCATCACTCGATCTGGATCATCTCTCTGGACAGGATCTGGATCATCACTCGATCTGGATCATCACCGCTGGATCTGGATCATCACTCGATCTGGATCTCTCGGAGTCATCATAACTGGATCTGGATCATAGCTCGATCTGGATCTCTCGGAGTCATCATAACTGGATCTGGATCATAGCTCGATCTGGATCTCCACTGGTCATCATCAAGTGTGTACTATCCTGTCATAGGAAGTTCTACAGATCCAGCCCTATTTCATGCTGGATGTAGGCCCACCACCTGCAGGTCTTCATCATCACTGGCCATACTGGAGAATCCTCAGGACTTATTACGTGCGTCACAAAACCTTGAAAGAGCATCCCAGGACTGATTACAGGCACACAGCCCAACCTATAGGATCTCCCAGGGCTGATTACATGTGACCTCACCACAAAACCTCGTAAGAGCATCCCAGGACTGATTACGGGCACACAACCCAACCTATAGGATCTCCCAGGGCTGATTACATGCCATCCCAGAGAAAAACCTCGAAAGAGCAATTGCCAGATGTCCCAGGGCACCGAATTACATGCCATAGGAAAAACCTCGAAAGACCATCTGCAAATCTCCCAGGACTAATTACATGCTCATCTGCACAACCTGACTGAGTGTTCTTGGTAACTGAACAGGTGCCTCCATTCCTAGAATGGCAGTTGCCCTTACATCTGTCCTACTCGACAGAATGGCCAGCACTCATATCTGTCATGGGAGGAACTTAATCCTTTAGCCATGACCAAAATGGCTCAGCCCTTACATCTGACCTACTCGTCAGAATGGCTCAATCCCATCCAATGATGGAAGACTCTCAACCATAATGAAGAGAGATTTCTGCACTTACATCTGACATGGAAGGAACTAAATCCTTTAGCCATGAACAGAATGGCATAGCCCTTACATCTGACCTGCACGTCAGAATGGCTCAAACCCATCCAAGGATGGAAGACTCTCAACCACACTGAAGAGAGTTTCTGCACTTACATCTGACATGGAAGGAACTAAATCCTTTAGCCATGAACAGAATGGCACAGCCCTTACATCTGACCTGCTCGTCAGAATGGCTATGGATCTCAGTACTCATATCAGTCATGGAAGGAACCAATCCTGTC
>LPNX010449902.1:0-20776 GCA_001517045.1 Pseudotsuga menziesii | reverse complement strand
GACTCAAATACATAATAGAAACATCCCGAAATAAACATCGGGTTACAATAATATAAAATACATAGAAGAATACATTCCGAAGTTACATACACATCAACATCTTACCTACTGGTCGCCAGACATTAAGTCATTTCTGAAAAATACTTTCTCTCTTCTTATTCGTTCTAAGGGGTTAGCACTTATAGGAATTTGATACTTGTTCTTCACAGTGACTTTTTTCAACTGTTTATAATCAACACACAACCAGAGTGTATCATCTTTCTTTTTCACAACCAGGGATGGTGTTTTCCAAGAAAACACACTCGGTCTAAGGTACTTCTTTTCCTGCAATTCCTTTAGATGCATTTTTAGCTTTAGCATTTCCGGGATTCTCACCCTACAAGGTATCCGGGATATTGTCTCTCCTCCTGGTGCAAGTTCAAGGGTAAAATTAGTGTCACTCTTCACCGAAATTTCATCAGGAAGAACATTCCTGACTTCCTGTAACATATGAAACCCCTCCAATCTAGGAGTACCATTCTTTGCTATCTCCAAAACATGAGATGCATATACCCTACGACCTTTCCCGTAGATCTTCTTCAGTTGTGTTGTGGAATACTTTCTTCTGGAGATTACTTTTGGAAATCCTTTCACAACCCTTAGGTCTCCTTCTTCATCCAAGCACTCAAAATTCTTGTTGTAACAATCAATATTTTCTTTGTGTGCTTCCAACCAATCCATTCCAATGAGGACATCATATGATTTAAGTGGAAAAATATTCAGATCGGCCCAGGTTACTAACCCATCCATGACTAATGGACATTTCATTACCACCTCATTGAATTTCTTCTTGATTCCAGTGGCTAGTTGTACTAACCATGATCTTCTATGCTTTTATTTCTTAAAAGTTCCTATCTCAACAATTCCAGGGGTGATATAGATGTGAGTCGATCCAGGGTCAATCAAAACAGAAACAGTCTGTTTAGAAATATCACCCTAAACTTCCATCATAGTCGAGTTATGACCTTCCTGGTGGTCTTCTAACGCTGCATAAATTTTAGGAATAATCCTTTCTTCCTGACCCACAGTTTCAGTTTCTTGGGTGCTAGGAGCTTGGCCCTCATTCCTAGACACAAGTGGAGAATCCTTGTGCAGATGGAATCCTCCACATCCCCAGCATTTGAGTGGTTCCTTTATCTTTTCCTTCATTATTCTGGTCAGGTCAATCATAGCTTCTGATGGATGCCTTCACTGCTTCAAGAGGTGAGAAGGTTTAAAATCTTTCTTCCTTGGTTTAAGCTTTTCATTCTTCTTATGGGAATTTTTCCTACTCCCTTCTGCCTCTGTTAACTGATTCCTAGAGTTTATTTTCCTTTGGAGTTCTGCCACATTATGCAGCATGGATGTAATCAACTGGTTTTTTTCTACCATAGCTTTGACCAACCTTTTATTTTTTTCCTAACAATCCTGTAACTATGTCCTCAAGATTCTTATGGTAACTGCAGCATCTGGGAAACTTTCTTTTACCCCCTTCCCAATAGTCTCAGCTCCATGATGTTGGGTATTGTAAGCTGGCCTTACATACCTTTCTTCATGTGGAAAAATCTAGTGCAACTATGGTCCTCCACATCTCCATCATTTGAGCAGCATTCTTCCCTCTTGCGGATCCATTGGCTTTTTCCACGTAGCATCTTTTCTGTGCTCGCAGGGACCTTATGTGTCATTCATGTTGTTACTTTTTTGCCGTTGATCTTCTTTGATCTCCCTGGGCCAGACCAATATCAACTCTTCAATCTACCATGTGCATCTGCAAAATGTGTTAACAACATTGTTTGTTAGTCAATCTTAGAAATTTAAATAATTACTTACCAATTTCTTCTTGTAGTCATGCACGGTCAATGGGTCTTTCATCGTGTTGTCTAAGTTTAGCAATTATGTTAATAAGCACTCTTCTTGTTGTAGTTATTTTTAGCAACTATCTTGCCTCTGTCACTGCTCTCCATGGCCCATTAAGGCCCAAAGTTGCAACATGAGCTATGATACCACACTGTTACGTCCCCTCCTACCTTGGAGGAGGAAACACGTTCATTTATTCTACCTGAGTTACCCATCTCTTATACTCAATGGATTCTACACACATTTGATGATTCCCGTTTCTTTTTTTTTCTTAAACCTCTTTCAGATATAAACAAGCAAGCGTTTCTCTCCTGCTAACATTCTGTTCCAGACCGTGTATTGATTCTTTATCTTCCCCAAATCGTAGAAATATTGAATGGCTGAGAAGAACCGTAGCAAAAATCGACAGTCTCTGTCAGTTCCAAGTCCGAAGGAAAATCAATGGCAGAGAATCATCCCACAGAAAATCAACAGTGCGAAGAGCTTCAATTGCGGAATTGAAATCATATCAAAATTTCCCTCTCACACCTCGCATCCCACATGCCACATTCCGCATCCCACAAGCGGAACTGTTGTTGGGGAGATAGAATTTAAGGAAATCAAAATTTACCATAAGTCATTTCAGCATCCCGCATCCCACATTCCACAAATTGTAGAAGGGAGAATTCCGGAAGGAAAAATGCGGAGATCGAAATTTCCAAATAATTTTTCTGCATCCCTCATCCCGCAAGTGTGGAAATAAAATTGCGTAAGGAAATTGTGGAAGTAAGATTTCGAGAAACGAATTTTCTGCATTACGCATCCTGCATCCCGCAAGTTGTGGAAATGAAAATGCATAAGGAAAAATGCGGAGATCAAAATTTTTAAATAAATTTTCCGCATCCCACATCCTGCAGAAAGGAACTTGCGGAAAGTTTAAATATGCGAAATTTCGATCTGCTAAGGAAAATTTCTAAGTCTAAAACTAATTTTTGAGCAATCAGGCCATCAAGAATCCGGCCGATCTAGCTCCATAGAAACTTATAAAATTCATTGAAATAAAATTACATACACATATACATCATTCATGAAATATACATCTCCATCAAATACATTCCATTCAAGCATTCATCATATTCATATTTATTTATAAACAAGTATAGTTGCGGGGACTGAAACACAAGAAATACTTATCTTTATCACAAGCTTGTCCCACAACCATCTATGTCATTGCAAGGTTCTACCCAACCATAGGCCAGTGTGCTCATCAATCTCTCAGCAAAACCAACACCCCAAGCTAGGCATGATTTCCCCAAGGAATAAGGAACACTAGAAGACTCTCTCACAGCCAAGGATACAATAAAACTCAGCTAAGCTGACACAGTTGGTTTTATTAGGATTACATAGGCAGTGGTTCACACACTGTCAAAATTCACACAAGACACAGTTGGGCCAACTACCAATTGGGTTTTATTAGGATGGAAAGGAGGTGGAAATACTGGCAGTTAGGCTAGTGAGCTCAATCCCAGAGCTATGGACACCTGCACCAAATCTAGCCTAGATTCTAAATCATCTACACAACCAACACTAGGAATCATTCCCTTCTCTACTGCATAGTCCTTCGGGCTATGCCTTCCCTCTCCAGTGCTATCTCGGGTGTGCAAAGAAGAAATCCAACCCCTCCAAGATTTGTCTACGAGGTTCCTTTTTAAACTGGGTTCATCAGGAAGGTTCAAACTCCATTTCCATTTCCCCAAGCCAATTCAGATACCACACAAGGGTGTACATACAGAGATTACAGTTCTAGGATTAAGGAAAGGTTACAAATGCCAACAAGGTTGTACACACAGTGGTCACAGTTCTAGGTTCAAAAAAACATTATAGAGGCCAAGGAATGCATGCACACACAGAAATTACAAACTTCTGAGCATTGCATGAGCCATATCGACTGATACAATCACATAATCCAAATCTTCTTGTTTTTTTATCAGTAAAACACGGTTTTGGGGTATGCGCCTTCAGGAAAACGATTGACAGACAGGAAAATCTTGAAGGAGGAAACAAAATTGACGTGAAGGATGAAACTTCGAGAGGTTTTCTATGTGAGTCTGTGTGCTTGAATAAAAAATAACGAATGAATGAATCCATGATCCATCAACAAAACATCCTACCATTTTTTCGAAAACGTGGGGGAAGCTGAAACATGAATGCATGAGGGAATGGCATGCATTGTTGGGTGTTTTTCCTAACCATGCAATAAAAAACACAATTTTCAGAAATGGTGCTTTGCCCATTTCAAATTTCTTCCAAAACTATTCCCTTTCCCACCAAATGGATCAAGGTTAAGCATCTCCCCTTCTTATCCTTCGAAAAATCATGCCCCCATCTCTTTAAAGTTTGTGGTGCATAGCTGGCTATAGGTTTTTAATTAATTGTATTTTACATGATGTCTCAAGCATAACCTGCCTGGATAGCACATAAACCATCGGCGTTGATTCTATCCACGAAACACAAACACAAAATCAATGGCAAGTCCTTGGCCTTGAGATCATTGCCATGATTTAATACAATATTCACGTCATTTGAAATTTAATATCACGGTGTCAAAACCCAAGGTGTTATATCCAATTTTTGCAGAAGTCTATCGAAGACTTAATGGAGTCCTGTAAAGGACCTGTCAAATGTGTGACTGTATGAAAAGGGTCGAGTCCTCCTATACAAATCTATCTCGTAGAATGGAAGAATGCAATAGGGAAGGTGAAGTTCATATGAACTTCAAGACACGACATTAATTTATGTGTTATTGTAGTAGAGCCAAGAATATAGAGACATCACAAACTGAATGTGTAAATCTGGTAGAGATCAAGCGAATGGTTCGTACACAGTCAATTAAAGGGTCCGTGTCTTTGAAGTTCAAATGAATGATAGATGTGTGTTATCCATGGTGATCGAACGGTAGGGAATTGGTGAAAAATTCTTAAGTGGTTGACTTGTTCGGATGAATAAATTTGTTCACAGGATAACAAATTGAATATTGAGAAAATCATCTGAAAATAAATCCATCATTCACAACAATGATTCCATGCATGCAGTGGCAGATTATAATTGTCAAAATTCTGCAACCAATTTAAGGACAATAAATTTGTTGGAGGCAATCTCGGCTCTCTATACAATCAACAAACAACCATCTTTTACTTGAGCCAGAAATGGGCACTAAAGATCAAATGACCAGAGAAGATACTGATTTGAAAACAATATTTGAATTAGAATCCATTAGTGGCAAGCCTATCCTAGAAATTAATATGGCTATATCATATGAGAAGCTGCTGCACTCCCTGAGAGGGCCAATTCTACCATGGTTGAAAAATATGTTGCTCTCACTTATCTGAGAGTGAAATTATCCATTCATAAGAGGAAAACAAAATATGACTCATTTATTGTTTCGTGGGCTTACTGAGGAAAATCGTGGAGCTTGACTAAGATTTCCTCAGACCCGATATTTTACAGCGATGTATAATTTATTTTTTGAAGTGAAAAGAGATCGCAGCTGTGGTTGTTTTTAAGGGAAGCTCGTGGAGTATGCAGACAGATCTGATTTAGGTGGTTTTGTGTATAATTTTAAGGGATGTAACAACAATAGTTTATTAGCAATGAAGTTTACTTGTGACTGTTTTGAAACAATAGAGAAGTGTTCTCCTTTATTGTTGTTTTATTTCATGTTGACAGATCCTCGATGGTGACCAGCAGTGTCCAACCGAAGTCATGGATGTTCTAAGTTTGGAGCAGTAGCCGAGATAAATTTATGTGGACAAGAAGAACCAAAAACATTCTTGAAGTCTTGGTATGAACAGATTCTTGAATTCATGTATATGAGCAATCAACAGTGAATTGACATAGGCAAAACCTTGATGAAAAAATAGACCAATGATGAATTGGTTTGTTGATTGGATTGACAAGTGATATGACCATCATGACAGTGACTTTCTTGACATCAACTTTCTTGAAGTGATTTGTATGCACTGCAAATGACTTGGGTAATTTTAATTCAAAGAAAAAGCAGTCACTTGTTGCAAAGAAGATTTCCTTACCTATCAGTAAAAAATTTGCCTGTGTGCTTTTTTATTTTGCTATTGTGGTAGAGATCATTCAAAACATCATTACTTGCAAAGGTCTAAGAGAATTTTCCATCCAGTTGCATGAACAAAACAAAAAGAAAATGAACACAATAAAAATTAGTGTTATCTCAGAATTTCAAGCAAACTGCCAAGAATGCACCAGATAAAACTTGAATCCATTCCCTTTTAGGTTTTAGGGATTGGCCAAAATAGACAAGAAAGAAGTGAGGATTGAAGTTTCAACCTTGTAAAATGATACATAACATAACCATGAAATTAAAACCAATGGTTAAATGTTTTAATATGGATTATACTTTACATGAGAAATAACACAAGAATAAACCAAAGACCTGATAAAAAATATCTATACTCAAATAAAACAATTTTGAAAATAATAAATCCCTTTAACAAAATAGCAAATATATGAGAACAAAGATAGAATTTGTAGCTCAAAATTTATGTTTTCCTCCAATTTCAAAAGAAGTTCCACTACATGAAATTATAAATAGAACTCTTACCTCACAAATTTTTCAATTGTCTATAAAAAATATATCAGAAATATATCTTTGTTGTGGCTTGGGACAGTGCAAGTCCTGGATTATCAGTGATTAGTTCACCAACCAAAATAATAATTTTCAATTTTCATATAGAAAACAATAAAATATTTAACAAGATAAATCATTAAACAAATGGATAGCATATTAAAATCAAAGATTTTGTTTTTAAATTGACGAGGCATAATGGTCAAAAGGTGGCATATAAGCAAGTGCAAATTCCTGGATTAACAGAGATTTGTTCACTAACCCAAAAAAAAATTTACAAATTTTCATCTATTTCAACTTAACGCTCTGTTAGTCACTATGTTAATTTTAATGCTCTGTCGGTCACTGCATTAAGGTTGGTCATTGAGATGTCATACCATATTTCATGTACAAGAATGAATAAATAAAGTGCAAGAGATACAACATTGAAGGAATCACAACCATTATTTGAATCCTCCTTATACTTAGATAATTCTGAGTTTGATCTTGTCATCGAAGGCACAAGTCAAACAAGGTAAACCATATACGTACCGTACCTTGAGATAGGGTTAAAGAAGACCAAAAATGACCTTAGACTCTTAGTCAACAGAAAGAGAGGTTTCAATCAAAAGCATAGGCTTAAGTATTTCAGTCATGTCCAAAATAGTGATGTTAAGGACACAAAGACACTTAGCACAAGAGACACTCAGTCATATTGATACCCTCTGACAGTCATGTTGAGTAATTCATAGTCCACACTTGAAGAGTAATCTCACAGTCACTATGTGGATAGAACCCATCACACAGGAAAAACCCATAAGAACTTACGCTGATAAAATTGTGAGGTAAGCGACTTAGAAAAACGTAGAGACTCACACTGAGAAAAATCGTGAGGTAAGTGGCTAAGAAATTCACAGAGACTCACTTTACAAGATGAGACGTAAATAAAGAAAATACAGAGATTAAGCCTAGCCCATGAAGAAAGAATAAATTACAGAGGTAAAACTCAGGGTGTGAATGAACAAATCGTAGATCGTGAATGAACAATTCACAGAGGTAAAACTTAGCCCATGAAATGAACAAGATGTAGAGGTAAAATCATGGAGTGAAATTGGAGACGAAAACCCGAGAGACAAGCCCATAGGAAAGAGGAGAAAATCAGATCGTAGAGGAGATAACCCTTGCTGGAGAAAACAACGATAGAAGAGATCCCACTGAGATAACAAGATGAGAACACGGTGATATAATCCTAGGACCAAATAAGAATAGGACCATGAGTCAACAACCACAAGATCAAAGTGAACAGTAAAGGTGGAAAGAATTCAATTGGGACCAACAAGACCAAATACTTTTCTCTCTCTCAAGGTACATAGTTTAATATATACTTTTATCATCACTGTATAAGGGGAACATCAAAACAAATGGTACAATCCTTTTGTCCTCAACCAAGTTTTACAATATATATCATTCATACATGTCTAAGGAGGAAACATAAAGATCCTATTTCAGTATATCCAAGGAAGTGCTCGGGGAAGTGTACTAATATCAATACCCTAAGAGGAGAAACAATGTCATCCTCAATACATCCAATATGATGCTAAAAGACTCAATCATTCATACTTGAAAATAATGCAACCAAAAGGTTGAAGAGTAGGAGGTGCAAGCTCTGCTCTAGAAGAGTTGTAGCTTATCTTTCCCAATAGCTATTTCCTCATAATTTTTAGTGAAGGAAAGTAGGACCTCAACCATGGGGAGCACTTCCTTGGATATATTGTCTGCCCTCTTATTGTGTTCTCTAAAGGCATGATGAAAGTCTAAAGTGTGAAAGAAGGCCTTCAAATCCATAATGTTGTCACACCAACCATCCAAATCGAGGGAAGAGAGAGTTTCCTTATCATCTAAGCCCAAATAATGATTACAGAAGAGTCCCCATAATACAAGGAGAGAGGGAATTCCACACTCTTTTACCAAAAATAGTAGAGCCCAAAGAGCCAATAATTCCGCTCTAGTGTTGCTATTGTGCCCACATCCCATCTTGGTGCTCCAGTGTAGGTGCTCTTTTATAGTTTGTGTGAAGGTATTTGACCTTTGATGAATGTTAGTTTTTGTAGAATATTTTAGTTGTGCATAAACCAAAAACAACCACCCCAATACTAGGGTTTTACCTCTATGAAAACTCCAAAAACAATGCTAACAACCAACTGTCATAAAATAGTGCATACCAGCTCAAATTTTCCACATGTGTGGGATCAAAACATTATCCAATGATAGTGCATGAGTGAAGAATAGTACGAGTGAAACCCCCATAAGAAAGCAACACTGGGAATAGGTCAAATCATCAACTAACTACATGAATATGTGTTCCCAAGCTACCAAGTGTGAAGGACAAGAAAACAATGAACTGCTAACTGCTCAATACAATAAAAAGTACATACAATGAATGTGGAGCACTATTGATTTGCAACTAGAGCAGATCAATCTAAACCTTCAAACCAAAACACCAATGGCTCCTAGTTTTTTGTGGGCTGAAAAGTAAAAATGAAAGTTAATATATATATATACATACATATACAAGTTTGGGGAAAAAATATACCAAAATTAATTAAATATTAACAAAAAGAAATATCCATACCTGCGTCAACGGTGGAAATTGTGAAACTATAATTTCCTCAACATCTATATTGGTGCCACTAGCCTCTGTTTCTTCTGGTTCAAACAAATTCATATCATCAACGTCGTCATCATTCATGAATTTGGTATACTGCATAAACTTCATATATTAAAAACTTTAGATTTCATATATTATAGCATACTTACGTACCATGCCCCTGTTTTCATTTTGTCGAGCAACGACTCGCTTATAATTGTCTCTACAGTATGCTGCATAGTGCTCAAGCTCTAATCGACTCATAATTTTCAAGAGATCATCAAAATAATCATCAAATAGGCCTACATCCATACTGGATGGAGATGAAATAGTATGTAGGCCTATTTCCACCCCTGCCAATGCAACCCCAACATGGTCTCGTATCTCTTCCCTCACCCCTCTTGCTATTTGGGATGTTGTTTCCAAATCCTCTGGTAAAACTACGACTCTAGGATGTGGTTGTACTAACTGAGGCATCGAATCCCTATAATGAACATCTCGTTGTGCATCAAGTCATTCATATGTACGACCTTTTCTAGCACCATAGAAACCGGATCCCGTATCTGTATAATCGGGGTCCATGTTAAACTGGAACTTTGCAATCAACATCTTAACAAAATACCGAGGAACCTTGTCATTGATTGGGAACTTCCTATATGCACATAGGAACCTCGAATAAATATGTGGTGCAATCAGTGGATCGTTGAATCTTGCGATCTTTAGATGTTTTTTGTCTTTAGGATGCAAGTCAAAACATGAAAAGACCATTTCTTTTGTGACAACTTTCTTTACTTATTCAAAGTTGTGGAGACCCATCACTGAAATAATCCTCCTACGCATCATATCATGAAAAATATGGGTTTATGGTCCAACACCAAGATATGTCTCGATCAAACTATTCAGATTGTGCAAAACAATCTGGAGACATTGCTGAGTACCAAAAGAGAGATTTGAAGAATCAAGTTCTACCTGCAACCTCAAGGAATGCTCCTTCATCTCTTCCACAGTCAGCATAATGATGTTGTCTTCCCAAGGAGTCTCCCTAGGAACATCTATAGGATTACTGTAAAGAGGATCATATCTTTCATTTTGAGCATACTAATGCACTCGACGACGTCTCATTGTCTCGAGAGGTGGATTAGGGTCAGGAGAAGAAAACTCTATAAGAAGTAAAATGTGCACGCAAGCATATATATATAAATCAAATTATACACATTTAAATCAAATGCGTTCATTAGAAATACCTGATGCATCCTCTTGTGCCCCATCATTATTGTTAGAATGTCTAGAAGCCCCTATACAAAACCAAAAATTGGAAATCGCATGTAAGTTAACAAGAAAAATCATCTAATTTTTCACAAATAACACAATCATGTCAAATAATAATTCTAGTTATAATTTACATGTAAACAACCTCTACCTGGCGATGGCGTATCTGAGGAATAAGACACTAAGTGTGTCCTATGTCTTTGTCCATCGGCCCCTGTAGACCTCTAAGACATACTTCTATCATGCTCAGAGCCACCACCTGTGCATGTAACAATATCTAAGAAGGAAGTGTTCAAGAATATATATGTTTATATAGACTTCAACATCAAATGAATAACATTTGAATTTACCTGACGATGACCTCAGGTAGTGTGGCTGCATAGTATCCAAAACTGCTTCAGGATAAAGCTATAAATTTGTGCATGATAAGAATTTTCCACATATTAAAAAGCATGCAAAACAAGAATTCTAGTCAGAATGTATGAAAACAATATCTACCTAGAAATGGAATCTTATGTGTTTGTCCACTAGCCCCTGTAGACCCCTCAAATAGGCATCTGTCATGCTGAGAACCACCACGTGTGCACAACAAGATCTTAGAAAGATGTCTAAAATAAGACCTATTATTATATAGATTTGAACATGAAATGAATAACAATTGAATTTACCTGACAATGACCTCAGGGAGTGTGGCTGCATAGCAGCCAAGTTTGCTTCACCCTGAAGCTGTGCATGATAAGAATTTTCCACATATTAAAAAACATGTCAAACAAGAATTCTAGTGAAAATGTACATGTAAACAATTTCTCTACCTGGAAATGGCGTATCTGAAGAATAAGACACTAAACGTGTCCTTTGTGTTTGTCCACCGGCCCTTGTAGACTCCTCAGACAAACATCTGTCATGTTGAGAGCCACCACCTAGGCACAACAAGATCTTAGATTTAGATGTGTAAAAGAAGATTTATTTTTATATATACTTTACTATGAATTGAATAACAATGAAATTTACCTGACGATGACCTCTGGTTCTGTCGCTACATAGTAGCCAAGTTTGCTTCACCCTAAAGCTGTGAAGTTGTTCATGATAAGAATTTTCCACAGATTAAAAAACATGTCAAATTTAAATTTACCAAATTTAACATTGTGCACCTATGCATGATGAGAAATTCTCACATTAAAAGCATGTCAAAACTTGTCAAAGAAGATAAATATATTTCAGATTAACAATTGAAAAGGTCAAATATGACCCTTTGAAGGCTGTGGCTCAAGTATTCCCAAATCTAGAACACCCCTAGTTAGAAAGAATGACATTCTCTCAACCTTCACCCCCTTATCTCTTATCTCTCATCAATTTGGTCCAATAATTCAAGGTGTGCCTCCTCCATCTCAAGCCTCATCTAGCAACATGATAAGTAAAAGACAATTTTCCCCTTGGTTTAGAATATGGGACCTTAGTTGTTACAACCAGTACAGGGAAAAGTAAACAACTGGACAAAAAATATAGGAAATATAGAAGATATTTTGATGTACATGGTTCATTAGGAGGAAGAAGCACCACTATAACAAGAACAAATAATTGATTGAATAGGATATTTTGAATACAATGATTCCTCGAGTGACATATTTAATGGGGCTACAAGATACACATATAATGATAGACCTCGCCAAATGAACATCATGACACAAAATTCAGTCCCCAATGATGGTTATGCATCCCAAACTAGAGTGAAACACATCATGTGGTCTTCATTTCGAAGCCCTATGAAATTATGTTTTTTATTAAGAAACACATCTTACTTGGGATAAGAGAGGCTTTCTTGGACATCTCTTTTCCTTCTTTGCAAAAAAAAGCACAAAACCAGACTATGAAATCATTGGACATTTGTTAGATACATGCCTTATTCTTCAAAATTATAAGACAAAAGTGGTGTTCCATTGAAAAAACTTATCATGTTAAAGGGAACCATTCCCTAGCCATAATCAATTGGATCCTTAATCCATTTGACAATTCCATTCTCAACATGTTGTGGAAACTCCACTTACACGTATTGGCTTGGGAAATATGGAAAGGAAAGAACAAAAGGTTTTTTTGTGATCAAAGTCGAAAGAATCAAGTAGTCTATGCAATCATAAAGGATACATTCATGACATGCTTCAATTAACATAGTGGTCTATTAAGGATTTTCAAATGAATCCCAAGATGCAAGTGGCATTGACCTTTTAGATCACAGTTCCCCTATTTCCCATGAAAATCATAAGTAGGATAGGTGGCTAGGGGAAGGCTCCATATGCATTTCCTCTTAACGAAGAATGGGACATTAAAGCACATGCACTCATGACAAACAGTTTTAGATGCAACATATTTGGGAAGGATTTCAGGGGAATACAAACAATGAAATAACTTTTACCTTAGAGGCCCTTAGGGCCTTAGGCTCTAAAATGTTGGCCCTTGGGACCTTAAGCTTAGACATTTAGTCCTATTTGAGCCTTAAGATTCGATATTTAATCCAATTTCATACTTAAGCTCTAAAATGTTGACACATTTGGACAGAAATTAGATCTGAAATTTCAACCCAACTGGGCCTTATTTCTCTGAAATTTCGGCCAAATTGAGCCTTATTGATCTGAAATTTCAACCTTTTTAAGACATATTTCTTCGACATTAAGATTTCTCTTTTAACAATAGATCAACCACACCTACCAACCACTCCTTGGTAAATTGTTTTGGTCGTTCATGATTGCACATTAAATGGGGGAAGCAATGGATTTGCAGCACTTACTGGGATATTTTTCTTTCTATTGAGATTAACCTGGTTAAGAAGATTTGATAACAACAAAGTGAAAGAGCACTCATTTTTTTAGATAAAAAATAAGATTGTAAAATTCAAACACATGTATCAATTTTATACAATGTTGTTTTGGCATAAGAAACATTTAGGGACTCAATTCGGTGCAGCTCAAGTGGTTGTCCAAAAAAGTTACCCTCCCCACCGGAGTTCAAATCCCACTTTTTGACATGTTTCCTCTTAGTGAGATGAATGTTGATTAGCTATACATAATATATTCATGAGTTTTTAACATGGCCTTGTGCCCTGAACAATCTAGGGTTTACCCTGGGTACCATCCTTGGAATGAGAGGAACCACCCAAGAGGTTTCCTCCCAAATATATTACCTAGAAAAGAAAAATGATAAACATTTAGCGGACAAATTACCTAATATAAAAAAAAAGAACCTAAATTCCTTTAAATATTAAATTATATAAATTGGTCAGCTACCAATAACATGAACTTCAAGAGTATTTATTTCTACTCATCTTGCCACTGTGTCTTACACCCAAGATTACCATTTTCTACTTGAGTTTCAAGAGTACTTTTTTCTACTTGTCTTGCCATTGTCTTTGAAATGTTCCTAAAAGTGACATGCATGCAAAACCTAAAAATGACATGCATGCAAACCCTAAAAGTGGCATGCATACAAACCCTAAAAGTGACATGCAAACCCTAAAAGCTATATAAGAAGGTTAGTTGAACCAAAAGGGTATCATTGTTATTCTTCATATTTTGGAAACACGTTTTGGGAGCTCAGTAAGCTACTTAGGGTTTAGGGTGGATTACCTTGACCTAATTGAATTCGGTGGCAAAATATATACAACCTAACCAATTTCTAGGGTGAATCATCCATATTCACCATTGTGTACTTCATTGCATCAGAGATTCATTGTGTTTAGGGCATTGTTGGATATTCCTTAAAGTTTATAGTTGTTCATACTCGTTCATTAATCATGGCAGCGATCCTATTATTGTTGAGAAAGGGGGGTCTCCAACAAGTTTTGGGCAACAATCTTCCTCTATATTGCTACTATTCAATTGTATACTAAAATCGTGGTTATTTCCATCCATTCCTACTCAAATGACAGGGCAGTGATTTACTATGGGAAAGGGTTCATTCTATTGGCATCAAGTTACCATTGAGAAAAGGATTATCACGAGGGAACTCAACCTGTTTAATAAGCATGATCTCACCAGGAAGGCAATAACACAACAAAGGCTCACTTATTTCCCCGGATAAGAGGGATGGAGTACTAAATAGATCGTGTTCACATCTTTAAGGGTTGCATACACTCGAGAGAGGCGTCATTAGTCTATCTAGATTCCCTTCCTCCAATCTAGGCATAGCTCTCAAGTAAACCCACTTCCATTGGGGCCTATTCATCATCTGTGTTTCTACATCAAACTGCTACAACCCTCATAGATGGACATTCCATTATTATTTGATATCTTCATGCACATAAGAAGGAAGGGATCAATACGTGGAACATGCTCCTAGATGACTGTGGTACTCAAAGACTCCATTTCATTGAAGCATATTCATATATCTTCATGTTTATATCAGGTTACTACAGCCATCAAGCAATCCACCCTTATCACTATTTGAGAAGGCATGAACTATCAATCTGGGAAATTAATTATTTGTATAGCTAGTGCATTCGTAGCCATTCGTTATCTCAATACTTTGGACATCACCTTGATCACTAAAATCAGTTCTACAGTCATCTACAATTCAACTCTGTTAAGGCTTAAAACAATGCCATCTCAGTTCATTAGAGGAAATTTCAATTTAAAATGGGCCTTCCAAAAATAATACAAATTCCATGTCATCATGTATTAGCCAATCAAAATGCTTTAAAATTCAAAAAGGGAGCACCTCTTAAAAAAAAATTTAATATAAATTTGGTGATAGCTATCATAAAAAGAACTACTTTTTTGTTCGTATTTTCGACATATCTCCCTAGGGTTTTACTCAAATTTCGATCAGAAGAGCTCGTTGGATGTGGAATTAAACACTACTACATTTTGACCAAAAATTCCACGGTCGTCATGTCAGATTTTCGACACTTCCCTGTCGCATGTACGACACTTTGAATTTTTTTTAAGCGTCGGAAACTTGTCGTCGGTTATCCGACACCTAAGTAACCGTTGGTTAAGAGACACCTAAGTAACCGTCAGTTAAATTTAAAGCGTCGGTTAAGCGACAGAATATCTTCGACGGTAGTGAAATTTTTTTGAGAAAATAACCTTCATGCCGTCGGTTAAGCGACAGCAAGGCCGTCGCTTAATCGACGGTAGTCAATTTTTTTCTTTATTCCGTCGAAAAAGAGACAGGTATAAGCGTCGCTTAAGAGATGGAGATGCACATTACACGTCGAATAAGCGACAGGTATAAGCGTCGCTTAAGCAACGGAGATGCACATTACACGTCGAATAAGCGACAGGTATAAGCGTCGCTTAAGTGACGGCAGTGATTTTTTTTTTTTTAATATTTTCAAATTGGGTATATTTATAACAGGGGTTATTTTATAATTGGAGAAGGTTTGGCACTTGAAAGAAGAGCATCCAATAAAGCATCAAAGCTTGTGTTTGCTGACTGCACCAAAGATGCAAAAAAAATTTGCAAAGCCTGCAAGTTGAAGTGGGGACAGATTCAACCTCTCCAAGTGCATTGCCTTAAGCAGAGTAAGTGAAGATAAGGCTGGTAGACTGTTCACTTCTTCTCTCTTGGACCCACAACTGAATACTATGAGGACTTTAAATTTTCTCATAGAACTCAAAAATGATGGAAGAATGTATTTGCTTGCAGAAAAGAGTAAAACCAAAGCCTCCGCTTCAGGAAAATTCATCTCACACCACTGTTTGTCTTCCATTGCACCTACATAGGTAAACCACAAATGCCAATTAGAACATTATAGGTTATGCACACACTATGAAATCATTACATACATTATAGGTTATGCACACACTATGAAATTAGTCTGTTAACAGTTTATGCAGATAACCTATTTGGTGTAGGATAAGATTCACATATGACATGCATAGAGAATCTTGAGAATTGACTCAATAACGTACGCGAACTAAGATGGTGAATGTTCCACAAAAAGAAATAGTTTTTCTTTGCACTTGATTGCTTAGCCTAAGCAGCAAAATTGAGCATTTTGTCTCAAGAGAAAACCAGAGATAGAAAGAATATAGTGTACATTACCAACTACCTCAAATCTAATTTTGGGTATACAGAAAGTTATGATTTTCAAGGTAAAATAATTAGCAGAAATTCAGAAGAATTTGGTGTTTGGTGATTGAAAGTGCATTTTCAGAGAAATTGCTTTCAAGAACCCCATAAGATTTTCTTTGGCAAGGTTCTCTGGTTTCTAGGCCAGGCCCATGATAGGCTGTCTATATCCTTTGTAAGTTACACTTTTTGGTTAGCATGAAACACAAGGACCAGAGAAAAGAAGCAGAAACTCCCAATACAATTCTTTTGACTCCAGTTTTTGAAGCAAAAAACTATCTATGTTTAAAACAAAGCTGTTAAAATCACCCACCTGTGGGAATGGAAACAATTTGAGCATCAAATGCTTGATCCTTGAGCAGCTCCCATTTTCCTGGCGAATTGTCCTCCTGTTTGGGTAGAAACAACCTCTTCCTACGAACTAGACTGCCTTGGGATGACAAATATATGGCCAAGTCTCGCACATCATGTTGAGAAAAGTACAGCTCAGAGGCACTGCCATAATTGATTGCCTTGCTCTTACTACACCAAATTACCGAGACAACACAACTTATAAGACAAAGACAGCCACGATCAAAAGTGCCTGAGCACACAACACATAGAAAAGAAGGCGCTTACCTGAGATTGCTTGTTAAATTCAACAGATTCCTACTGGCAAATTCTAACAAGATTGCAAAAGCATCATGACACTCCATCTTTCGCACATAAACCCAAATGTCCAACAATGCATCCACTGAGATTTTTCTATCCTCTAGAAATGATCCCAAGTCTAAGAAGCACTCCCATGCTTCCTCATCCAGGGCATCAATACTAGTCTCCAAGCATCTAAGAAGCCCTTCTTTGTGATAATCTGATATCGATTTCTCATTTAGAAGCTTGTTCTTGGCACTATCCCACACCGAACGAGGTTGACCATGCAAAGAGCTTCCAATCACCTTTAGAGCAAGTGGCAGGCCTTTACATTTAGCTTGCACCTATGATTCATACATCAACAACAATAAGTGGAAAACGAATTACACACATTTTTTTGCTGTTGTGGAAAGCATGAATATCAGGTCTAATAAACCTAAAGTTCATTCACAGGTTTTTGTTTTATTGCATATGAAGATGAATATGCTATTGAGTATATGCCTAGAAACTCTTTTAATGGAACATCGATACAATAGACGAAGTATTAATTTGGAATCATAGGGATACCATTATATGCCACTGCAGTAATTTCTTGTAAATTAGAGACATTTAGTGTATCGCAATCACTAAACTCAATCAAACTTGTACAATAATATATTGCATGTAAATAGCATTTCAGTAGTACTGTAAGAGGCATACCTGCTTGACTAGCTGCTCATCTGCATTGCTTGGAATTGATTTCTGTCCAAATGACCAAAAGCAGAAAAGGGGCAGAGCATTAGCATCATCCAGCAATGGTAATTCATAAAGTCGGGTAGAGGTTGTTGTGGGGACGGTAGAACAATCCCGTGTTGTTACAAGGGTCTTATAACCTTCCCCTTTAAACAACAAGTTTTCCAAATTTTCCCTAGACCAGACATCATCCAACACCACAAGAGTTCGTTTGGCCTGCCTCAGCAACTGCTGCTGCAGCTGTCTATGTGCATCCTCAACATTCTGAAATTCAGGTTTCTTCCTTCGAACAATCTTCTCCCACATTGTCTCTAAAATTCCCTTTAGGCTTGGGGATTGTGAGACTGTGATGAAATTGATATTATTTCCAAAGGCACCTGACATACATAATTAAAAAAAATGGAAATTCTGTAATATGAACAAAAATAAATTAGTAAAGAGCAATGAAGGTAATTTAAAAACTAGATCTGGGACCTGGCTTGAGTCTGAACTTGTTTGGGAAAAGTTTGTGGATAATTGATATGAGAGGAGCTAGGATTATCCCTGCATCACTTGACTTTGAAGATTCCTGTTGATTGCTAGAAGTTGCAATACTTTGATTTGATTGAGAATCATCAGCATTCAAGGTTACTGCAGGATATGGGTTTGGCTGAATGCTTGTCTGTGTCTTTTGTAGAGGATCTTGTGAAGTCATAGGAAACACTCAGTTTGGCTGGTTTGAGGAAAAAGGCAATGTGATTGGCATAGCATGACCAACAATTTCAATAGGCATTGCCATTGCTGAACTTCGTGGAGGCATATTTGTCATTTTTGTAGACCTCACACTGGCATCCAAAAGCATGAGCACTATAGAACATACCTTCTCTACAGGGACATTATCATACACATTCACCATCCCAGCATAAAACATTGTTATCTGTGTGCAAGGCTATTTTCCTGGAACAGTAGTAGCATTACTGCCAAAAGTAATCAACAGGAAGTCTGAAATCAAACTTTTTTCTTTCTATTTCTTTAGTCTGTAATCAAATTAGATGACTAAATAAAAATGAAAGGCCTAGGTTTCAATTGATGTCATATTTAGCCTCTTACTATAGTTTGTCATTTAGTGCTTTTGTTATTGGCATTAACAACAAAGCACGTGGTCAAAAATGTCATGAAGTGTTCTCTAAGGGGTCACAGCTAGTTGGCAAATAGTTTCCCACAACCATTGTGTACAAGTCACCTCAATGAGTATAAAAGGCCCTCGTTTTTAAAATGAAGGTGTCATCAAGGACATTGGGTGCTACAGCTGTTTGTTAATCTTTTAACAGGTGATCCGAGTTATATTAACTTGAAACACACCTTGCAAGAAAAGTTCTTATTGATGGATTCATCTTCTTTGGCTTCATGGCTAGAAAAAATGCTACTAGGATATACTGCTCAATCAGCTGTAGGTAATTTGCTTGTTAAGGATATACTGCTCAATGGTCTTCTCTGTGTAAAAAGATACCATCCTCTCTCTTCCCATATGCATACCCGAGGAATTGAGTGTTTTGTCGAGCTTCATTTTTTATACGAAGTTAAGAAATGTTTTCAATAGCCAGTGCTAGACCATCCATTTTTTTCTAAGAAACGAGAGCATACCCTCATAGAAAGAGGGAGCAAATATCTTAGTTCTTTATTTTCATGATTAAATACAATTCTATTTTGAAAGAATGCTTCTTATATTAACATCAAAAGTACACAGTACAAAGTCAGCCAAAATCTATCTAAAGGACAGCAAAAATGTCTTTAAGCTAAATTCAGCCCTAAAATCACAATTTGCTAGAAGCTCAAGCTTCAAATTTTATGTTAATCATTTTTTGTGTAATGATATTTTAAGTTGACTAGACTCATTGTAATAGTTTGTGGTCTTGATTAACATAATATCTGAACATCTCTGAAAGCTGCAAAGAACATCAGCACTACTTGGACTATAAATTCAGAAACGTGGGAAACAGGTTAGCAAGGATCCAGCAGAGGGAGTACAGGCCTGATTTCTCCACAATGTCTACAATGATTCTTCACTAGGACCTGGTGAATATAATGTCATAGAGGATGGCTAACCATTTGATAGTCCTTACCTCACGTTGTCTCAGTTTATTCCAGTTAGGTGAAGCCACTACTAGGCCCCAAAGAGCTGGGATGGGTTTTGCAAATTACACTCCAAAATAGGCTGCCTTTCGCTTTATTGACACATTTTAGTCTCTCTTTCTTCTCTTTTCATGTTGGATGGTGAGTTTAATATAGCTGAGTGGGATGTGGTCAGAAAGGATGGCACTTCAGCAGCCAACCTTTTTTTCTCATGATAGTCCCGGAATAACTGTCAGTGTGTCATGTACATTGCTGATCTAAATTGGAAACAGAAGCAAAAGAAAAGATTGGGATGGCTCGCTTTGGACTAATAAGCAGAGAGGGGATTCTAGAATCATAATCAGTTTAGACAGGTTTTAAATAAATTAGGATCTATTCCACTATTGTAACTCCCCAAATAGGTGCTTGGAAATTCTATTGCTAGCCACAAAGTTCCATCCTCTCCCAATCATTATTAGCCTCAATATGGGCCAAGGGCCAAAAGCAGAATAACAAGTTGGCTGTCAAGGTTCATGTCTCTAATTTACTTCTATAGAGTGCAGGAAAGTAATTGCAGTAGTCTGGGATTTGGTTCCTTCGCTTGTTGGGAGCGAGGAGGGAGAGGGGGGATCGATTCATCTGTTAAGAGGCTGGGGCAAATTGATGGCCAAGCAATAGGTGCAAGGGCAAGTCAGAGTACAACTAGTAACTACAAGAGCAGGATCTTAGAGCACAACTAAATTTCAGTGGGTTTTTGGACTTCAATACATATAATATTGCTCTAGGTTGCTGGGCTTGAATATGTTTTGCAGAAAATGGAAGAAACCATGGAAAGTGGTGTTATCAAAGCC
>LPNX010449898.1:341280-373546 GCA_001517045.1 Pseudotsuga menziesii | reverse complement strand
ATAACACGATCATGAACAAGATTTCTGATGAAGTGCATGTGTAGCTCAATGTGTTTGCTGCGCTGATGTAGAACTGGATCTTTGGCAAGCTTGATGGCAGTTTGATTGTCGCACCAAAGTGGAGTAGGCTGCTGCTGCTCGAATCCAAACTATGAAAGGATCTGTCGAAGCCATAAAGCTTCCTGACTGGCATTAACTGCGGCTCGATATTCTGCTTCTGCTGAAGAAAGAGCAAGAGCTTGTTGTTTCTTACAAGCTCAAGTGATAGGTCCAGATCCCAGACTGAAAACATAACTTGCAGTAGACTTTCGATCATTAGGATCGCTAGCCCAATCTGAATCAATGAAACCAACCAACAAAGGTTTCCCCCCTGTATTGTAATGAATCCCAAACTGAATTGTACCTCGAATATATCGAAGTATTATTTTTACTGATTTCCAGTGACTTTCATGAGGAGTTTGTATATAATGGGAAACATGACCAATGGAAAAGGAAAGGTCGGGATGGGAATAAGTCAAGTATAAAAGACTACCAACAAGCTCACGATACAAGGTGGCATCTACTTCAGAGGAAGTACAAGTGGCAGAAAGTTTGACTCTAGACTGGAAGGGAGAAGGGACTGGTTTACAACCTTCCATGTGGAAGCAACGAAGAAGGTCACAAGCATACTTAGACTGGAAAAGAAATATTCCTTCTTTGGTTTGCAAGACTTGGAGACCAAGAAAATAATGCAAATGTCCTAAGTCTAACATTTCAAAATTTTGCTTAAGACTGGATTTCACATGGGTTATAAGGTTAGGGTCACTACCGGTAAGGATAAGATCATCAACATAAAGAACAAGTATGATGAGATGGTTTCCTACTTTCTTGGTATAGACATTGGGGTCAGAATGGCATTTAGAAAAACCAGTGTCAAGGAGAAAGCTATCCATTTTGGCATCCCAAGCTCTAGGAGCTTGCTTAAGGCCATATAAGAATTTCTTAAGGAGACAAACAAGGCTAGAGTTATTCTGAACATATCCAGGAGGTTGTTCCATGTAAATTTTCTCATGAAAATCACCATGTAAGAAGGCAGACTTGACATCCATTTGATGGAATTCCCAATTATGTAAGGCTGCAAGGGAAAGAACAAGGTGGATGGAGTTCTTTTTTGGTACAGGGGAAAAGGTTTCATTGTAGTCAATCCCTTCAACTTGGGAAAAACCTTTGGCAACTAACCTTGCCATAAGTCTTTCAACACTTCCATCTAATGCATACTTAGTTCTGAAGATCCATTTACATCTAACAAGTTTTCTTCCTTTTGGAAGAGGAACAAGATACCAAGTATCGTTCGCCATTAAGGAACGATATTCTTCATCCATAGCTGCATCCCAATCTAGATTTCTTGAAGCTTCTGCAAAAGTATTTGGATCATGATTCTCGGAAACTTGATCCAAAAGAGAAGAGGCTCGCTGAAACTGAGAACGTGTTCGACGTTGATCTCTAGGATCACTGGCAAGATCACCAGCTGCTTCACATGTTGAACGGACCCATCGAGGAAGTATTGGTGTTGGTGCAATTGGAGGAACATGAACAAGCGGAGGTGGATTTTCATCCTCACTGTCATCATCAGAAACTGGAGTTGGAAACCTGTCAAGGAAGCTGGAAGAAGAAGAAGAAGAAGAAGGCACAATCGCCGAATCAGGCTCGCAGGCCAAAGATGGCACACCCGCCAAGTTAGGCTTGCAGGCCAAGAGATTTTCATCAAATTTAACATCTCTTCTAATGATTATATCATGAGAATGTGGCTGAAGAAGTCTATAACCTTTTACATATTCAGAATATCCAACCAATATGCACTTTTCACTTTTAGGCTGCAATGCTTTCCGTTTTTCATCCGGAATGTGAGCCCATGCTTCACAACCAAACACATGAAAGTGACTTACATCTGGTTTAATTTTACTCCATGCTTCTTTCGGTGTTATACCCTGTAAAAATTTAGTGGGTGTGCGATTAACTATGTAATTTGCACAATTTATGGCCTCAGCCCAATATTGAAGACTTAGTCCCTTAGATTGGATCATACAATTAGCCATTTCTTTTAAAGTGCGGTTCTTCCGTTCAGCTACACCATTTTGTTGTGGTGTATATGGAACAGTGTGATGTTGTTGGATTCCTTGTTTAGTGCAAAAAGTAGTGAACTTGTTGGTAACATATTCTCCTCCATTGTCAGATCTTAACTTAATAATTTGATGACCATATTGTTTTTCAACAAGGGCCTTGTAGGCCAAGAACATGTTAAATACTTCGCTCTTAAGTTTTAGGAAGTAAACCCAAGTGTGTATGGAGTAGTCATCAATGAAAGTTAAGAAATATTTGAAACCAGAAAAGGAAGTAGATGGAAGAGGGCCACACAAGTCACTATGCACAAGCTCCAAGGGAACCGAGGCGTGCCAAGAGGCACCTTTGTCAAAACTGTCCCGATGATGTTTTTCGAGTACACAACCGGAACAAACACCATCCTTGCAAGATACCAGCGGAAGACCAATCACCATATTGTCTTTACATAGTTGTTGCAATGAGCGATAATTTAAGTGACCAAATCGCTCATGCCAAAGTTTGCTCAAGTTATCACTATGAGCAACAAAAACAGAAGGAAAAGGTGATGACCCAAAGTTGTTAAATTTATACAACCTGGTAATATCATCAACAGTTCCAGTAGCAAGGAAATTTTGAGGATTTTTAAAATCCTTGATTACAACTTGGTGAGGTGTAAATGTCACAGTTTTACCTTCACCTGAATGAGTAATTTGATAGACTGATAACAAACTGCAATTTTTTTTTGGAACACATAGTACATCACTGAAATGACCATTTTCTACTAGAACTGTTCCAGATCCTACAACACTTAGAGATCTATCATCACCAACAGATATTTGTTTGGTGTTACATTCATGCATAGTAGAAAATATGGCTTGATCCTTAGCCATATGATAAGATGCTCCAGAATCAATGAGCCATTCATTTGAAGTAGAAGAAGAAGATGCAGTATAAGAGTAACCAAAACCACAAAGTGCATGTCCATGAGAGTTAGATTTTGAAGACGAATCTATGCTGATGTGGTGCTTCTTCATTGCTGCTTCCAAGGCTGCCATCTTCTTGAAACACTTAGATTCATCATGATTATCTTTCCCACAAAAATTGCAATGACACCCAGTATTCTTTCCTTTTTGCTTGGATCATTTGTCATTTTTTAAAGAAGGAGATGAGTGAGAGGGTTTGGGACCCTTGTTGTTTGGCTTATTATTGCAAAAATTCTGTTTCTTGGGAGGCTTGGACTTTTCTTTCTGTTGGGACAATAAGGCTTTTCCAGATGTATCTGCATTGTTAATTATTCCAAGATGAATGAGCTTATATTGCTCTCTAATTAAGGAATCACAAAAGGATTCAAGACTAGGCTCTTGATAGCTAGCTACAGTCAAGGATTATTTCATGGAGTAGAATGTAGATACAAAAACAGAATATGCCGGTCCAAGTTTGGAAATAATATGATAAATAAGAGTCTAAGAGTTTTATTGTTTGTCTTCTTTCTTAATCTTGCATTCTGCACATAAGAGTCTAAGAGTTTTATACTTAGATAAATAGTTTTGAATGCATGAAAAATAATTTGGATTTAAGGAAAGCAACTCATTCTCAAGTTGATGACCCCGAATTTCATTGTGTTTACCAAACACAGATTCCAACTTTTTCCAAGATTTAACAGGTTCATCAATGCCAGATATGTGGAATCGCAAATCAGTAGAGATTGACATCCTAATCAATCCACAAGCTTTATCACATCTATTTTCCCATTTAATTTTCTTATCATCATCAGTGGGTTCTATTTCTTTCCCTGAGGTTATCCTGAAAATTCCCCTACTTCGTAGAACATCCTCCATATGAGATTTCCATGAGAAATAGTTAGAACTTGTAAGTATAATATCACAAGGTGTGGCCATACTGTAAACTAATAGCTGAAAAAATAGAAACTAACTATTTGGTTGCAAAGAACTCGAAAAAATATGTGGTTTAAAAAAAAAACGGCACTGAAAACTGATTCTGGATGATGAAGTTATGCTTGATCAAAGAAAATGTTGAAGATGTCCCCAATAGTGACGTGGCAGATATTAACTTGACCAACTAAAAAAAGAAGCCCCATCTTCCCAAGATCAACCTTTGACAATCACTTTTACAATAAAGTTGCTTTGAAGTGAATCACTTTTGTAGAATAAGTGATGTTCACTTTTACAATAATGTGACTTTTAAATAGTGCGGCAATAAATTAAAAGACTTAGGTGACTCACTTTTATTTTATTTTATTTTATGTGAGATGCACTTTCACAATAAAGTAACTTGAAAATAGGAATTGCATGCACTAAAAAGTAGCTTGATAAGACTTGAACTCAAGACTTATCAAGGTGTAAAGCAACTTTGGACCAAGTGAGCTAAGTTTAAAAGGTACGTAAAAGTATGGAAAGATGAAGGTTTTTTTTTGTTTTTACTCCTCTCTCTCGTTTTCTGTGCTTGCTTTATTTTCCTGCAAATCACAAAAAAATGAAAAACAAAAACAAAAAAAAAACTTTTTCCACACAATGGGGTTAGATTTAGCTTACCCGGAAAGTCTACGTTTCCAAGTTTTCTCATTGTTTCTGATTTGCCGTGATCGCACAAGGTGCACGGTAAAGAGCATACGTAGCCGAGAAGACAAGAAAAAAAAACTTTCCCTTACTGTTTCTGATTCGCCGCGATCGCGCAAGGTGCACGACAAAGAGCATACGTAGTCAGGGAAAACAATAGTCTAAGACTAAAACATAAAATATCTAATAATAAACTAATAAAATATGAGAAATTAAAAAAAAAACAAATCCGTCACTGTAACATTATACCTTCAGATTTGCCGAAATGGGTGTTTTTGGAGCAAACGGAAATGGTTTTCGGTGAAACAAAAACTATTTCTCAATGGAAATGGTGCTCTAGACACAATGGAACATCTCTCATAGGCCAAAAATGCATAGAAAATCCAGAACTAGAAATCCTTTCAAAGTTTCGTCAACACCGGTTCCAGATCTTGATCAAAACCGAAAGCGACTCTTCATAAAAGCTCTGATACCATGTTCGGGTACACAGGGTACTCCTAAAAGACCGAACACCTTCAACAACTGCTTCACACAAATATATCATAGATCAACACACCGATGTTTGTCACATGGTTAAAACCCTCGAGAGGGAAACAGTCCACGGCCCCAGCCAAATAGCTACTTGGAGCAATTTATTATGCAAAAGAAAGAAAGTTACATATGAGCTTCTCATAATCAATCAACTAGCCAAGGACCCTTTATGCTCTTTAAATATAGATCATAGACCAATCGGGTGTTAATCCACAGATCAATGGTAGGTATGATCTAAGAGAAGTTGAACCGTCGAATCACTCTATGTTTAGAACATATCGTGACCGTCGGATTAGAATATTTACAAATGCATACTAAAGAAACACACTTTTACCTAACAGATATATTACACAAGTTGATCTTAACTAACTCCTAAGTGTCTAAATATCCTAACAAGTACTATATTATCTTGCATGATACCTTGTATGGACGTGGGATTGATTCCATTCTTCGGCAATGCCTCACTCATGAGGAGGTTGAACACGTGCTGAATGATTGCCACTCTGGAGCATGTGGCAGGAATTTATTTGGGATGGCTACAGCCCAGAAAATCCTTCACGCTGGCTATTTTTGGCCTTCTGTCTTCAAAGACTGTCATGAGGCTGTTAAGAAATACCCACCATGTCAACATTTTTATCCCCAAAAGCGCACCCATCCTGCTCCGCTTCACCCCGTCATTGCCGTTGGCCTTTTTGCCAAATGGGGGATTGACTTCATGCATTGTAAGCCTACCTCAGTCTAGGGGCATGGTTACATCATCGTAGCCGTGTATTATTTTACAAAATGGGCTGAGGCCATGCCTACATATGCAGAAGATGGTAAGACTTCCACTCTCTTCTTTTTCAATCAAATCATAGCTAGATTTGGAGTTCCGCAGTCCATCGTCACTGATCACAGATCTCATTTCCATAATCACATGATGGCGGAATTGAGTGCCAAGCTAGGTTTTCGCCATGAAAACTCTACGCCATATTATCCGCAAGCTAATGGTCAGGTAGAGGCCATTAACAAGGTTTTGAAAACTATGCTTCGTTGGATGGTTGGAGATAATAAATCCAATTGGCATCTCGTTCTTTTTTTCGCTCTTTGGGCTTATCGGACTTCCACGAAAACAACTACTAGTTTCACGCAATTCCAACTTGTCTATGGACTTGAAGCTTTCTTGCTGATCCAATGTCAGATTCCATCTTTACAACTCGCCGTCTAACTTCTCCCAGACACTTCCGCAGAGGAAGCAAGATTTGTGTACTTGAATAACCTTGATGAGACTCGTAGAGATGCTGCCTTAGCTAATGAGGCACATAAGAAACACGTCAAGGCACAGTACGATAAATCCGTCCAGGCTCGTGTTTTCAATGAAGGTGACCTAGTTTTGACTTATGACCAAAGATATGACAAGCTAGGAAAGGGTAAGTTCGAGTCTATGTGGTATGGACCTTTCATTATTTCCAAGGTGTTAGAGAAAGGAGCCTATGAGTTGGTATATTATGATGGGATCCCTTTGGGGCAACGTTGCAATGGGTTGTACCTGAAAAGGTACTATGCTTAGGTCTTCTTGGATGATATCTTGTATATATGTATATTGATTGACGTTCAGTGTGTTTTTAGTATTTTCAAGATGGTTTTGAGTTTTGGTGTCTGCATTTGTTTATACCATGTTTTGGTCATGCAGATGGCTTTCTACAGCTTCACTGATGGTGCTTTCTGCCACACTTTGAATCTAGCCTGGGTTGCTTGGGTTCTCTATTCCCTAGTTGAAAATTTGGTCAGTTTAGGAGCGGTTTGCTTAGGTCCCACTACTAATAACATCGCCGAGTATGAAGCAGTCATCGGTCTTCTGACTGAAGCTGCCTCCCAGGATGTCCGTGATCTAGTAGTTTTGATGGACTCTCAACTCGTGGTTTGTCATTTAAACCATGTCTACACTATTAGGAACCCGATGCTCCTCTGCCTCTTTCGGAGGGTATGTTTGTTAGAAAGATCATTTGGAACCATTACATATAGGCATATCCCTAGGGAACATAATGTAGTTGCTGATTCATTGGCTAATTACATCCTAGATTGGCATGACCATTCATGACGTTAATCAAACATGGTACATTGTAAATAAACATTTAAAGACACATAGAACTCATAGAAAATGCATTCATCCATTTGAAACGTATAAACATCATGTAGAAGTCTGTATATATATATATATATATATATATATATATATATATATATAGGTCCCGAGACCTCATCTGAAGCACATAGGCTTTCAGGAAAAATCATCATACAAAATCCTGAAGCTATCAACTTTCAGTATACATGTCTCATCCACTAGTGGTGCTCGTGATAACACATCACTGCTCGAGCCACCCTGCGTAGTAGCTTGCTAAATCTACCTGGTACCCCCGCCGTAGATCTCTGATATCTAGTCGGGAGATCATCTATGTCAGCATCTGGGATGTCCAGAGTCAACCTCTCAAGGTTCTCCTCCAGCTCCCCGGTGATATCATCACCCTGTGGCACGAAGTGAGCTCCGGCTCTCCTGTCTATTGGAGATGCTCCTCCGGGCCTCGCTACTCCAACATCTGCATGAAGACAAACAAGTCTCGTCACTTATCATAAAAAATATAAAACATCAAAAACATAAAAACATTTTCCATCCTTAGAGTTTCTTGTTTCTTACCATTGTCTCCCCACTGCCCTCCAGGCGGGAGCGGTAGGCCAGGATCACCTGTAAAATCGGTGCCTGCATAGGCATAATCCTCGACCATGAGCACTGATCCCACAACCATCTGAAGAACACGTCACCGAACTTCACTCTGCCCCTACCTGATCCTGTGCCAGCCATGATCTGGACCCACCTAAGCATGCGGGAATCTCGTGCTCTCAGACTCCGAAAAGTCACCTGGGGCCTCATCTGGGGGACCCGCTCAAAGAATAAATAAGCTAATATGGAACCAAATCCGAACTGCTTCAGCTCCCCCTGTCGACATTTAGTCAGCCGATCCTTGAAGATTGGAAGAAATGCTTCCGCCTAGTTGAACACCGTAGGTTCCATTGCCTCTAGGGCATACAACATATGTGCCCTGGAAGCTTGATGTACACCTTGGCTCCCTGCCACCCTCTGCATGGTCAACAGAACAATCCGTAGAGCCCTATCTGTCGATGCCCCTATGGGGATTTTCTTCCCCGATGTACCTGTACCTGGTACACAATGTCGATCTATGAGCTCTCTGGTGGTAATGTCCCCAACACGAGAACCTGTCAGTGAGATAGGGGCACCCCGTCTCGATAGGCTATTCAAGAAGTAGATGTCCTCTACCTCCACTGTGAGTATATGTGCCCCCACCTCGAAATAATGCTATTATGGATTCCACATTCTCAGTATGTGCTCCAGTAGTCTCTTGTGGGACACCATGCTTGGTGTCTGAAAGAAATTTAGAATCCCACAGTTCTGGAGTGCGGCAATACAAACCAGATCCTTTTCAGCAGCGGCATCCTCGTCATCATGTGTTCTTTCCTTCCATATCACCATATTTTGGAAGCCTAGACCTGCCAAAAACAACAATGGTATACATCAATATCATCCTTGAGTCACCATAAATCAAAAGAATGGTTAAATTTTGCATGTATCATTGGTTTAATTTCTCCACGGCCGGCACAACCTGTACCCCATTGGAGATAGGCGGTGGCACCGCCTATCCACCTTGTTCTTGGCATGGTTCTCGGGTGGTACCGCCTATCCCGCAAGGGGTAGCCGCGGTGCCCGCAAATGGGATTTTAGGGCTTGCCAAATAGCCCTAAAACCCCATCAAATCCCAAAATAAAATCTATGAAATGAAAGAAGAAGGTCTTAGCTGTTACCTGCAATTGACGAGACTGAAAACGGATGGCGGGAACTCCCGGTATCAGCTGTGGAAGATCTGGCTAAACAATGCTCCAAGTGCTCTATGCTAGAGGTAAATAGTGAAATGTTTGATTTTTTACTATTTACTTGCTTTATATAGACATTTTTTGGGTCTGACTTAGTATAGTTTTGATATTGCATCATGTTCTAGTCAAAATCTATTTGTCATAATCCCGTCATATTGATTTTGGATGCATTTAACACTTGTTTATGAGTCTTCTGTAGGTTAACTTTAGTGAAATATTTGGAAAGTTTATTTATGGCTTTTTCATACTTTCACAAAATGGAAAAGGTCGTTGAGCATTTATTACGACACTTTGTCACGCTCGTTAAAATCTAGTATCAAAGTTTCGAGTCTAGTTCATGTTTCTTTACAGGCTTGTAAAATACGACGTTGTGTAAAGAAACGTCATGGAGTCTTCTTTTCACATCTTCTTTCAGACTCCTTAAACATGAAAAGATAGTCGAGTCCATTTCCGAATCTTTCAAGGCTCGTAAAAAGTGACATTGTGTAAAGAAACCTCATGGAGTTCTCTTTAAACCCTTTTCAGACTCCCTAAATATGAAAAGATTGTCAAGCGATCTTGTCTTCTTCACGCTCGTTAAAGTATTTGAAGAGTCTATCCGACGGTAGGTTATCTCTTTCTCGGTTCGGATAGTACTATTTACGAGAAAGGAACACTCCAGCCAATCATGACTGAAAGAGTTCTCTAAGGTATGATTTTATACTTTTTCGGGCCTTAGGGACTAAATCATATGAAAAAGGACCCCCATGGAGTCTTCTTCCGTATTCGTTCAGACTCTCTAAACATGAACGATAATGAGTTTTCTTTCAGTGGACTCGTTAAATTAAACATTGAGAGGCCCATTTTGGGAATGAACCCATCCTCTCTCAGGTTCGTAAAACATATGGGATTGGACTTGTCTTCTGACAAGCTATATCGAGTGTTTGTTACCCTCTTTGAACTTGTAAAACCGAAAAGAGGCACTCATCGAGCATGATGGGGGAAATGGGAAAGGGAATCATTTTGGAAATAATGGCAGTTGTTTGTCATTACCTTTGAACATGGCACTTGTCTACACAATCATGTCAGTCAATTGGGTATTCAGCTGATCTCCGTGACAATCCACTTTCATGAGTCATGTCAATCCTTTGAGCCTTTAAAAAGAATGCATTGTCCACTGTCGCATTGTGTATTTTTCCTGTTTAGTCATGTTGCCAAGTCATTTTGTCGTCCCGCCCGATGTTCAAAGGGAATCTGAAGAATTCTTACCTCTGCAGTATACATAGCCTTTGTGTCAGTATCTTTGAGTCAGTCATATGGTTATTATGTTCACATCATTCCAGAACTATGTTCCGAGTTTCGTGTCGTCGATGTGGGACTCATCATGGCCCTCCTTCGACGAGACTATTCCTGTCGACATCAGCTCATTATCCAGGAAATAGTCTTAGAAACAATATTTAGTACCTTGAGATTTGTATGCCTTAATGACAGATTCTCTCGCTCTCGACACAGGTTCACATCATTGACCTTTGATCGATAGAATCGATTGGGTGTTTGACATTAGGATAGCTACTCGCACTTAGTAGATTGTACTAGAGTACCTTGGGAATCATTGACATTAATCCCTCGCACTTGTTAACGGTTCAAATCATTGGCTGGTAATCAAGTGGTTTCTACCATGTTTGACTTCAAATCATTGTAATCACATGGATAGAATCATACTTTGTGGAAGATGAGACAAAGACCCTGGGTATTTGTTAAAAGCGCTCATTGCTTTTTCCCAGGTTGCAATGGAGTTTTGTATATCTAGCATGGATCCACATTTGTATGGTTGTGGCTATGCTCAAATTTGCATATGTATGAAATAGATCTACGTTGTATGTCTGGTAGCTATGTCCAAGTTTGAATCCTCTATCACATGGATCTACGCTATATTCTGGTATCCATGCTTGTTTATTCCACTCATGGATCTGCCTTGTATTGGTCTATAGCTATGAGTTTGGTTACTTGCGTCTATGAGTCAACATAATAATGTACTACAGATGCCTACTTGACTGCATGCTCCGATTGAGCCAACATTTTCGTCTCCTGGCAACGACTTGTTCTCAAAGCTCTCGTTTATCGTATCACTCTAAGACTCATGCTTTGGGGGGCATCCTATTATACCAAAATCCTGTCACCATCATGTGATAAGACCTTTGACATACCTACTTGCCCTAAATCCCAGCTTCTGGAGTGAAGACTAATTGATTTTTTATGAGTCTATCATACAAATTCCCAGCATCGCTCATGCCCCTTTATCCAGGAGTGGTACCCCTGTTCACGTCGCTTTTCATCGGTTGTCCACAAGCGGTGCCACTGCTTGTCACCCTTGGTCCATACACGGTTATTACCAGAACCACTCTGTCGTAGAAGGAGAAGTGCGGTACCCTGGGTAAAAAGGGAAAAAGAGAAGCTTCTCGAGAATTCTAGATGATAAGCCTTGAGATATCTCTTATCCCTACTGTTGTGGGTTAGTTGAGCTTGAGATCCCTCATCCTAGGATATTAGAGGCCACCTCACCCACTCATTTCTCAACCATATCTATCCATCTAGCCCTATAAATATGAGCTCATAGCCATAGTTGAGGAGAGAACATTGAAGGTATTGTTATGTTGTTGGACTGATTCTTGGCCCAAGACCATTTGGAGAGAACATAGAGAGCTAGAGTCAGAGCTTTTGGGGATGAAGAGTTGGTTTCATGGAGATGCATGTCAACACTAAGGCTTGGTTGTAAACTTCTTCATATTTCTAATGCAAGCTAATTTTCTGTCCCATATATATTGTTGATGTTTGATTTCAGATATATATTGCTAGATTCCTTAGTCACTAGCATAGATTAGTAGATCATATTTTGGTTGGTTTGATCTGTTTCTTGTTGAAATCTTTTGCAGGTACACAGGTGAACTATCAAAGCCTTGCATTCTAGATATCTACAGTGTCTAGGGAGAGTTATCAACCTCTGTGATCTATTTGTTCTGGATCTGAACCATTCAGACCAGCGGAACACCTTGCTGTCCGCAAGAGGTGAAATATTCCGAGCAACACATGCCCAACCATTTATATAAACATGTTATATAACATCTATCATTTACTAATTCAATTCAAGTAACTGAGTTCTTTAAAATCCTCAAGCAACAGTAACTGAGTTCTTTAAAATACTCAAGCAACATTAAATGACACTCAATTGCTTAATCTAATCAAGGAATTTAAAATATAATGATCTAACATAAATTATGTAAGCAAAAAATTATAATTAGTAAGAATATATCACCTGATAAAACATGGATACCAAAAATACTATGTATATAAGGCCATCGATCTAATCAAAACTCCATTTCTTGCCTCACCCATATTGCTCTATGAAACAAAGTTTTATGTCGATCTAGTATGTATATTCATTATGATGCTTGTTTTCACATATTAATTTTTGACCCTAAGGAAATGCTAACTTGTTTTCCCATACTAATTTTCAACCCTAAGGAAACCCTAAGGCAATCCCATAGTAGAAACAACCAAAAAATACTATACCCCACAAATCAAAAGGCTCTTAAATTAACCATATCATGCCTTCCTCAATGATTTGATGAAACCAAGGGGATGGAAAAAGGGAAAGGAAACATCAAATATCACTCACACCATGGAATAATTCTAAAGCTAACCAACTGTCTAAACCACAAAGATAATCTTATCCTGTTAATTGTAAGAGGGGCAAAAAAAAAATCAGACACGGTCAAAATTGGCATAAAATGATCAAATAAAAAATGGAGGACATCAAAATACCTAGTACTTGCTTCAAGACCCAAACATCATTTAAGTGGAATGTCCGCTCTTCACCACCATGGATTATATATATAGATATATACATATATGTATAGATATATACATATATGTATAGATATATACATATATGTATGTATACATACATACATACATATATATATATATATGCACTACAGAGTAGCACTGAAGAGGTTAAAAGATCCACTATATAGTATCGCCAAGAACTAACATCATTCAAGTGAAGGATGTATGCAGAATGTTGTAGACATTATATCTCTACTCATTCGATTTAGTACAAAGTGTTGTAGCTTGCTTAGTGCTCCTCTCTGTTTATCATTTACGTTCAAATTCACCATAGAGTGGATGTTTTAACCTCTGGATGTTTTATCATTTACGTTCAAATTCACCTGTAGAGTGGATGTTTTAACCTCTGTGCTACTCTAAAGTGCATAAGCCAGCACTTCAGAGGCATATTTCCCAGTGGTGGTGAAGAGCAGACATTTCCAGATCTAGCTACTTGGCACATTAAATACATTTATATCAGTCTATAATATTTGTTGATTTATTCCTTTTAGCTTGTCTTGATGATGCTTGTTTTCCCATATTAATTTTCAACCCTAAGGCAACGCTAAATTGTTTTCCCATACTAATTTTCAACCCTAAGGAAACCCTAAGGAATACAATTGACCAGCTTCACAATAATACTGGACAAACATTCAAAGGTAACACCTCTAATCTATGAATCTTGACTACATCCACATCACTAACCTTCATCAGACTAAGAATTCAAGTCTAATACTGAAGTAGCTAATCCAAAGAAGCAATAAATAAGAGAGATCAGTAATATGAGGGGATCATCCACCTCAATCATCCAAAGGATGTCAATAGCAACAACACATAAAAGACTCAAGTGCTAAGGGCTAGAAAATCTAGAAAGTGCCCTTATCAGTACATTCACCATCAGTGAATTCAGTAAACTGAAAATGGCCTGAGGCCAAGGTTAATGCTTCTTTGGATAAGCTATCAGCCTTAGTATTACGTTCTCTGAATATGTGAACTGCTTTTAGCTAGATGAAGTAAGGTTCCATATCATGGATACGTTGACACCAGCCATCAAGTGCAAGTAAAGTTAGTGATGATCTTATATTGAACCAATTAATGATGGCTGTGGAGTCACCATGAATGTGCAGAGTGGGAAGGACCATGGATTTAGCATAATAAAGGAGAGTCCATAAAACAAGTAGTTCAAATCTGGTGTTTGTACTCAGACCAACACCCAATTTGAAGCAAAAATAGTGGTCCTGGGTGATCAAAAGATGACCACATATACCTCCAATTTGATTGGTTGAAGCCCCATCAAAGAAGATGTAGGTACAATTATCGAAATAGTTTATTTAGTCAAACTTATTACCTTTCTTTTTTGCGTTGACTTAGCCACTTTCAATTCACTAACTCTAAAATAGCTAAAAAGTGTTGGCTAATAATGGTGATGACTCTTGGTATTATGTTTCATTAGGTTGCAACATGGAAAACTTGTGAAACAAAATACCAAGAATCGCCACCGTTATCAAAATAGTTTATTAGGTAAAATTATCAAAATAACGGAAGATGTAGGTACAATTATCAAAATAGTTTATTTAGTCAAACTTATTACCTTTCTTTTTTGCGTTGCCTTAGCCACTTTCAATTCACTAACTCTAAAATAGCTAATAAGTGTTGGCTAATAATGGGGACGACTCATGGTATTATGTTTCATGGGGTTGCAACATCACAAACTAGTGAGGCATAATACCACGAGTCGTCACCGTTGCTTGGATGAACACTTGTTATCTTTTGTGAGATATAGTTCATGTGGATAGAGTTCTTGAAGTTTGTCCTCATGGACAGGTTTTTTTTTCATTTTTAATGAATGAAATTCATTTATGAGAGAAGATTTACCAAAATTTAAGTTTGTGAAGAGTAAGAAATTCATAGGAATGGTTGGAAGTGTTGTTCACTAAGCCATGCTATTAATGAGGAATTTTCATGTTGTTATTTTCCAAGTTTAAGCCATAATTTGTAATTGGTTGAAATTAGTTTGGTTTATTAAGTTTAAAGTACGTTAATCAAGTTAATAAAATTATTTTTAAGTTGAGTCTTATATTAAGCATTAGTTTCGAACTAATCATTGCTGCTACTGTTACTCACTCGCAATTTTAAACTAATTTATGTTGTTGTTGCTACTCGCTGAAAATGTTGTTATTACTTGCTAAAACTAGTGTTGTTAATTGTTGATATTGTTGTTGTTACTTGTTGAAATTGTTGTTGTTACTCACCAAGAGCCTTGAAATTGTTTATTTTATTGTTGTTACATGTCTGTAATTGTTATTGCTATGAGCACTAGTAGTTTCTTGACTAACACATTTCATGATTGGAGTTAAAGTTATTATTCATGTAAAGTTTTTTTTAATAGATATGTATTATGCAATTAGTATTTGTCTAAGTAAATTATGGATCTCATTAGAGGGTCATACTTCCCCTACTGTGTGCATAATGTAAGTAATCTACATAAAAAAAAAGGTGTGTGTTAGCTTAGTTTGATGTAACTCAAGGAGGCGTTACAAGAGCAATGGTTCAAAGTGATGAAGTTTCAGTTGATAAATTATGATGATTTTCTAAACAAGAACACAAGGGATCAAATTTAACTCATGGGATACCCAAAGCTTGGATGTCAGAGAAATATGAGAAACTTTTATTTGCCATAAGGAATTCTTTTACATGTGAAGGAATATTTGACACTGTGTATCAATTTCACTTCAAATTGTTGTTACATTTCATTGGAAAAACATTTTTATACATCCCTTTTGATTTGTACAAAAGTCAAGGAAATATGGCACATAGGTGCAGCCGAAACCCAAGAAGGTAGAACACTAGTTGATTTCATTTTGGATTAATCAAATTGCTCGTGTTTGAACTAGAGATTAGGAAAATGAGCAGGGATTATAACATGCTTCTTTTCCTTGTTGGTTATGATCCTGAGGTGCTAGGTATTCCTTCAGCAAGGAGATGTAGTCCAAGATCAAAAGAAAAAACAACTACTCAAGCATAACATATCCCTTAAAGCAGAAAACAAAAATATGAAGAAAGATTTGCAAATGTTGAAAGATGATGTTAGTGCAGGTAATCTAAAACTTCTTGCTGAGGCAAGAGATAAATTTGATGAAATTAGACCATAACATGCTTAAATTTTAGTATTAGAGCCTTGGAAAAGGTTTGAAAGCGTCCAGACAAGTTTTTGCACAAAAAATGCAGTTTTCATAACTGTTGCAGTGCCAACAGTGTAAAAACAATGAAAATTCTACAAAAGTTCTGAAGGTGAAACTTTTGTAGCACCTAAAGTGTAAAACAGGGGAAAATGCTACAAAAATTATGGAAACACAGTTTTGCAGCACTAAAGGCCAGAATTGAATAGGGGACATTGGAGAAGTTTCCAATTTTTCTCTAGCTCAGCTAATAGGTCAAAGATTGACTTTTATATGGATAGGTTTTTACCAAATCAGTATGAGAATCGTGTTTGTAAATATTTTTCTTTCGAAGTAACTAAGGGGTTTAATTTAGGGTTGAGTTATAAAAGTTAGGGGAATAGTTAATGTATGTTATTTTGTAACTATTCCTAACATACACAACCTTGAAAGGAAACATCTCGATGGAATAAGGACAAGTCTTATAAACAAATTACAATTAAATGTAAATAATCTTCCCAACTATTAAAGACACCATCCACATCTTTCTTTTGATAGATTTAATACAAACAATTCATTACTATGAATACAATAATAAAAATCTCCTAACCAAATACTCTACTTTTACTTTTATAATAAATTGCTATTGGATTCATTATTGTTTTTCATAACTTAAATTTAAAACTCATTACTCATTATAAGCCAGTCCAATGGCTCTATATCCTTAAGGAGTCTAATATGATCTCAAATAATTAATTCATAGTTGGAAACTAATTAGTTCACACTTGAAAACTAAGGACTTATTCCTAAATCATATCTTTTGTGAGATATAGTTCATGTGGATAGAGTTCTTGAACTCTGTCCTTATGGACAATTTTTGTTTGACGATGATATTAACAGGACTTTGGGCACGCATCCTAGTTTGTCACCCCAATTTTCCTAACCCCAATCCTTGAGGGTTTTGGCATTGAATTTTCAACCTTAGACCCTTCCCGTAGTGGTTGTCTCTGTTGTATTCTCCAACTTGTTAAGGTGTATAACTACCCCAACCAAGAAATTGTTTGTTTTGCCTTGGTTTTTTAAAAGTCACTACTTATTTCAACTTATTTGTTCCCAAAATCTTGTCCCTGAACTAGTGTGGTTTTAAAGGTCCTGGCTTTGAGAGGATTTGTTCCCAATGGTATATTTTTTATTGATCCAAGGTCGTTCCCTAAATATGGTACCGCTCTCTGCCTTAAAACCTGCTCTTTATTGGCACCGCCGGAACGGGTACCCTGTGGTGGGGCGAGTGATTGAAACCCCCTTATTACTTTATTTATTACTTTCCTTTCCTGCCTTATGGCTTTCCTGCGCTGGAAACATGAAAGTCAACCCCTACCCCTTATTTCTCTTCCCTTCTAAAATATTAAGGGCTTCTATTCCTTGTAGTATCTGACCTTACCGATTGTATATGAGGATGAACTGGTCTGGTGAATTAATACCTCCTTGTGAAGTAAGGCCTCCTCATTGTGGAAGTATTTATTCCCTTATTATTCCCATAAGATAGTCTGACCTTCCTTACCTTAAGAGGGGTTTTACTAGTTGTAGTCAGGGGCCCCAATTTCCTAGCTCTATTTTAACCGTTCGATAGGTCCGGATAATCATTCTCTTCAAAGTACTTCTTTAATCAAGCCTGTCTGTGCAAACTAGAGAAATTGCATAATTACATCTATAGATGCACTACAAAATGAATGATCACTATAATAGTGACTCACAGATATGAGAGGGGGTGAGGCGGGGAGCCCTATTCTAAGTTCATGACCCGAACAACGAGTTTCTCATTTGTAAGGTAAGAAGGTTTGTAAATTGAATCCCTGAATAACCCACTAAATGAGGAAGGGTATGTATGCATTCAAGCTTGTCCCAAAAAGGAGCAAACATGACAGCACGCACAAAAAACCCTTGTCACCCAAAAACCCTTGTCACAGGATACCCAAAAACCATTGTCACAACATGCCCAAAAAAAAGAGGTCATGATGCTTACCCGTTGAGCCATGAGCTCCAAATCCAAAACTGGAACTCCAAAACATGAACCGTGTGCTCCAAATTTGTACCATCAGCTCCAATTCTCAAGCATGAGCTCCAATTATCAACGGTGAGCTCCAATTCTCAACCCTGAGCTCCAATTTTCAACTGTGAGCTCCAATTCTGAACCATGTGCTCCAACGGACCTACTCCCAAATTCACAAAAACCTCCAAATTGAACTGAACTGTCCAAAACGAGTCTCAGCAATGTCCAAATACACTTGTCATTTGTTATTATATATTATTATATATTATATGTTTTATTTTTATTTTTATTATATATTATTATATATTATATGTATTTTATTTTTATTATATCCTAACTTGAATAAAGAACCTTCACATTAATGAGGGAAGAACCCTCTACATAATGACACATCCCTATCTTGGATAAATGAAAATATATCTTTGAACGATAATTGAAAAGTTGAGCATGTGAGCATGTGAGCATGGTGATGATGATGATGATGATGATGTTGATGATGATGATGATGATTATGATGTTCATGTCGATGATTATGATTATGATGCTGATGACAATGACAATGATGATGATGATGATGATGATGATGATGATGATGATTATGATGCTGATGAAGATGATTATTATGATTATGACGATGATTATGATGATGATGATTATGTTGATGATGATGATGATGATTATCATCATCATGAGGATGACGATGATGATGACGACGACGATGATGAAGATGATGATGATGTTGATCGTGACGACGACGATGATGAAGATGATGATGGTGGTGGTGATGATGATGATGATGACGATGATGGTGATGAAGTTGATGATGATGATGTTGATGATGATGGTGATGATTATGATGTTGATGAAGACGATGATGGTGATGATTATGGTGACCATGATGGTGATGATGATGGTGAGGATGATGATGATGATGATGATGATGGTGATGAAGTTGATGATGATGATGATGGTGATGATTATGACGTTGATGAAGATGATGAAAATGATGATGTCGATGATGACAATGATGATGATGATGATTATCATGTTGATGAAGACAATGATTATGATTAGGACGATGATCATGATTATGATTATGATGATGATCTTGATGATGGAGATGATGATGAAGATGATGATGAAGATGATGATGATGGTGATGATGATGTTGATGATGAGTATCATCATCATGAGGAAGACGGTGATGATGATTATGATGATGATGATGATGATGAAGATGATGCGCATGTTGATAATGAGCATGATGTCAACAATGAAGATGACGATGACAATGATGATGTCGACGATGACAATGTTGATGATGATGATGATGACGATGATTATGATGTTGATGAAGACAATGATTATGATTATGACGATGATCATGATTATGATGATGATGATGATCTCGATCATGATGATTATCATCATCATGAGGATGATGATGTGTGATGATGATGACAATGATGATGAATACCACGATGATGATGATGATGATGTCGACGATGAAAATGATGATGATGATGATGATGATGACAATGATGATGACAATTTCAATATATTTCATCATCTTCTTCATCCATGTCAACGTCTTCTTCATCCATTTAAGCATCTTCTTCATCCATGTCATCATCTGTATCATCAGATACATAGTCAACATTGTAAGGATTGGCCATATCATCATCGTCATCATCATCAGTTACGCTCATCGTGTCATCGTTGGAATAATCTTCATTGACATTGTCTGCTACATCATCTAATTCAACTATTCCTTAGACATCTTCTGTTGGATCATCATCATCAGCTAACTCAAGTTGATCATGCTCTTCGTCATCATATTCTTCTTCCAGAGAACCCTCTTCATTACCATCATCTAGGTTATACTTTACTAGCCTTCCCCTTGGATCGTGTCTCACAACAAACGACCAGACCGCTTTACTTGGAACCTCTGAGTAAAATACTTGTTCACATTGGCTTGGAAGAACATAGGGCTCTGTTCCTAGCTCAAACAACCTTGTGTTTACCATGGTAAATCCATTATCATGTTCAATAATAGTTCTATCAGGATCACGTTGATTCAATCGTAACCTGTACCATTTGACAATGAATAGAACTACCTTAAAGGATTTAAATTCACACTGTATAATATCTTCCAAATACCCATAGTATAAATTTTCTGAGACTTCTGGATGTCTGTCAGTTCTAGATGAAACATTGGTAACCTCAAAGACAGTCGAAACCCCAGAATCTGATGTTTTCTTTGTTTCATCTAGTTTTTTGATCCAATATCTACCTCCATTGCAGACCATAGCCTTATGGTGTTTTACCTGCAATAAGCAATACACGAAAAAATTACACAACCCATCAGTCCTTATGCAACAATACATGGAAAAAAAGAACATGTACGTCAATAAGTAATTTGCAAAATAAAAGATTTAGAGGGATATTTGATTAATTATATACTTGCCATTTTATCTTTTACACCATATGCCAAATCGATTTCCCTTTCTATTAGATTGTTATCTCCATTGCGTTGTGTTGCTTTTACCAATGAAGCCACACCTTCCCATGATATCCCATGACCCAATTGTGCGCATCGTTCAATCCATACCTTCATCCAGTCAAGATTGTTTGCGATGTATAAATGAATTGCATCCCATTCTCGAACAACTTTTTAATGACAATAACCATTAAAATCAAAGAAAGGTGTAAATCTCCTGAACAAAGATGTATATGCTCTTAATTGAAGCAATTATGACTAGAAAATACAATTAGAATATGAAGGATATAATAAAAATCCACTAGCTAATAATTACCTTTCAGCTTCCTCAATATACCTTTCCCCTTCAGTTGCTCCCCTTCAAACTTGTTATTGGAGTCCGGATCACAAATGCGACGTAAATTGAGCTTTGATGCTAAAATAGGAAGATATTCACTAACATACAACATGTTTTGGCATACCGTATACCCTTCCATCATAGAACCCTCCGGATGTGCTAGTTGTCTCACCAAACCCTTCATAAATTTCAAGTGCCTCTCAACCATCCACATGGACCTTGAGTGCACAGGTCCACACGACTCAATCTCCTCAACTTGGTGTATGAGGTAGTGTTCCTGTGCATTGAAAAATGCCGATGGTAGATGCTTCTGCATTTCACACATGAGACGAGGAATTTCTCTCCTCCGATACTTTATATCTTCTTTATGGATTTCTTTAGATGTCAACCATCTACAAGTGATGCAAACCAATAACGATATTTAACAAAAATAAACATTAAATTACAATATATGCTGAAATAGTGCACAAAAAAAACAAATATAAATTATTATACGGAGAATTAAAGAAACATTAAGCACATGAAAGTAATCGCTAGTTACCTCATATATTTACCAAGATTATATATAACTTGTTTGACATTGTTGTCGAAGTTGTCCGGGAGAGAGAGAGCTAGAACATATTGTATCAATATACAAACCAGGGCCATTTATTAAAAAAAGAGTGTACAAACAAGAAAAAATTATATGAACATAACAATAATAATTACCTTGATGAAGACATGCCAATCATGTGTTTTGACCCCCGCAAAATCACCTTTTTTAGTTATGATATTCTAACTACTCCATATCCTTAAATGCAATTTAAGTGGAACTTAAAATTACAAACCACAAAATGAAGTTAACCCAGGGGCATTGTGTATTGTCCATACAACCATTGCAAGGAATTGAAATTGCCTTTGTCGTATTGGTCTAGATATGTCATACATAGTTATGCCATTCCATAACTTCAGTAGCTCATCTATAAGAGGTTCGATGTATACATTCATATCTTTGACTTGGAACTTACCTGATTCATAATTTGAAGAACATATAAAATATATCATTATGAGAACCATTAAGATATATAAACCATGCCGAAGAGTAAAATAATATATATATATATGAAATTAAGATACATATTACGACAAATGAGATGCCACAACTACATTATAAATAAAACAGTTTTCATCAATAAAACCTGGAATAATCATCAACAACATTATGTGCTCCCTCTTTATTGACAACCATGGAGGAATGTTATTGTTGATAACAAAAATAGGCCACACCGTGTAAGTGGATTTCAACTGTGCAAATGGATTAACACCATTTGCTACCAAAGAAATCCTAAGATTACGTGGTTCTTCTTTAAAGTGAGGCCACTTTTCCTCAATATCTCTAAAATCAGTACCATCTGCAGGCATTCAGATAACATCATCTTGAATTCTGTTCCTGGCATGGTAATCCATAAATTGCGCTATGTTTTTGCACCTGAACAGTTGTTGCAAACGTGGAATTATGGGAATATAACGAAGAACCTTCTGAGGCACCTTTTTTGTTACTTTATCTGTATGATATCTACTTACATGAAATTCCGGACATTCTGTTGCAAATTCATGCTGATTATAATATATAACATGGTCATCGGGGCATGCATGAATTGCTTCATAAGGAATTCCAATCTCTTTCATGATGGAAGATAAATCTTGATATGTGCGAGGTAAAATATTTGATGGTGGTAACAAAAATTTAGCTATCAAGCTACAAAAAAAATAAAAAATTGTTAATGTAATACATAAATAATATTAACGAAACACGCTTCATCTGTATGATGATCAATAATGAGTTAACAATACAATTATTAGAGGAATACAAATAAACTTTATCATGATCATACAATTATTAGATACCTTAGAATATGTGTGATTGCAATGTTTGAAATACCATTCATAACCTTCAAGTTGATTATGAACAATATAGTAGAGAGAAGATTTGTTTTGGAGCCTTCATAAAGGGGTTCATATGCCTTATCGAGAAGAGGTATATCATGAACGTCATCAAATTCATCATCATTTTCAGTATCAACATCATCGTCATCCATTCTAACTTTAAATGAATCATGGATCAATGTATTTGTACCATAATCTTCAATTACATCATCGGCATGATCATATTGTTCAATATGATCATTCACTTGTTCTCCATTAAACATACACGCTCCATGATCCCGATCCTGAACTTGTTCTGAAAGCACTTCCTCTAGACAGCATGCTATAGGGTTTCTTTCCTTTAATATAAATACATGGAAACATCAATGGATTTACATTAATATATGAAAAAAAATAATACATACAATTACCAAAAAAATGAATATAATAATGTTTATAATGCTAAACCTACAAATGGACGATATTCGTTCCCCCCCTCAGCGTGTCCATGTTTCTTGCAATGTTTTGTGGCTATTGAGATCAATATTCTTCTCCTATTAAATCCCCTGCATTGAGTACATGGACAATAACATTTTCCATCACCCCTTCGCTTCGCTGCATCCCATAGTCTAGCAAGCAATTGTCGATTGTCTTCGTTTGGATTCGGAATATTTAATCTATTTGACATTTTGTCATAAAATTCGTTAATGAATATAAACGGTTGTCTTAAAAAATCAAGTTCCACGCATCAAGGTTTTGTCAAATGGAGAGAAGTCGAGGAATAAAAAATTCCCGACAAACTTGTCTATCGATGAAAAAAATAATTCCCACAACCGCCCGTTGAAGAATAAAACAATTCCTGAAAACGTCTGTCGAGGAACAAATATGTTTTGTAATCGTCCATTGCTTCTACAACAAACATGTCGAAATATTTAAAACAATTTATATTTATAATGGACATGCGTCGGATATTCGATGCCTTGAACATAGTTGCCGTTGAAAGTATGGTACCATAAAATTTAAAATCATGTAAACCTTAATTTTTTTTTATAAAAAAAATCTATACTGCCCGTCAGATATCTGACACTTAGGGGTCAGATAACCAACATTTTTTGGGTTCACAGACGTCGAAGATCCGACATGGAAGTGTCAGATAACCGCCACTATAAGAGTCGAAATTTCAACGCCCAAGTGTTGGATAATCGACGGCGCTATAAATATTTTGTTGTCGGCATTCTGTTGATTGATTGTTGTCTGACACATCCATGCAAAATGTTGGATGACGTCAGATTCTGTCGTTGGATTTCGGGTTCAAAACCTGTTGTGGCAGTTAAATGCATATCTGTATTCCTAGAATTAGAAACTATGTTATAGTATAACATGATGATCATATGTTATAGTTTTCCTTTTTTGGAAAATAGTAAAGCTCATGTAGTATACATTATGATTGAGTAAGTAGCATATACTTTGCATAAAATTCACAAGATATGGATGGATATTATGTTGAAACATTGATTAAAATGTTTGCATTATTGTGTGACATATTTCCAATTGCATTGTAATGATTGAAGTTCATGATTATGAAAATTTACTAATCACTTGACTAAATCTGTCTTGTAGGGAAAGAACATATGCTATGACCTACAAACAGAGAGTGACAAGTATTGAATATAGAGCAATTTTGATGGAAGACCTTGAAAAAGAAGAGGATAAAGACGGAGCCATCTAGAAAGAAGGTAAAAATTGTTGGTTATAACGAAGCATCCAAAGCCTACACATATGTGTACCAGGTAAAAGGCACATTTAAGTCAACAAGGATGCAAAATTCCATGAAGAATATGCATTCAAATGATCGAAACAACTTCAGTATGATATAAACATGGAGTATCATGAAACTCCCATGTTGGAGGACCCAGTTTCTGGTTCTCCCCATTCATAGGTTCAAAGGGAGAACCCAAAATTGTTCTCAGATTCGCTAAATTCATGAAGAACCAATAGAACTGGTTGATGAACCCCCTTCTAAGAGGATATATGCATGGTTATTATATACAGAAGGAAGCAAACTACATTATTCGAGAATCTTGGTGTAATTCTTGGAATTAGAGGTGTGGCAGATAGTACAGAATGATTCCTAAGCCTCTATCCAAAGTAAATTTTATTACTTCTGAGACAAGATTGGTATAGTACATAATGTTTCCTCTAGTTGAGAGGGAGTATTGATGTTTCTCCATAGGCAGAAGATGATAGATAATATCCCCACCAGTTATTCATGACTTAGGAGTTCTCCCAACTAATAAGCCATGTCATGGTACATGGACCAGACACTAGTTAACCATACAATAGTATATGACTCTATTTATCCATATAGTGGTATATGGATCAGATTAGCTATGTAGTGGTACATGGATTATTTAATCCATGTTGTAGATAACTGCATTGTTTTGCATGATGAAACTTTAGTTAAACTAAAAGATGACACTTCAGTTAACTAAGTGTTTGCATAGCGACACTTGAGTAATTGCATTATGACACTTAAGTTAGTTTCCTAACTAAGTGATCATGCAATCAGCTAGAAGGAAAGTTCATCATGAAGCCAGTTAAGCATGATTTATTGTCAAAGCATAAAGGAATTGTGCATTGATTATGCAAGATTGAAGAAACCGAGGTGCACAACAATTATCCAAGAAGGCAATTCGCTATAGTTTGCATGGGAGGATAGTTCCCCATGCAATGATTTGCTAAATCTTGCATTGCAATGATTCTTATTTTTTATTAATTTGTTGGACACATTGGAAAGATAATCTACTTGATCTCTATTCTCTAGTGCTCAGTATTCTCTTATATTGCACCTGGGGTGCCGAAAGCAATCTACTTTTTTGTAAAATGAATTCTCGACTATCTATCATAATTATACTTTGAATATTTTTTAGGGTTTCCATCCTCATAGTTTTGAGGGTTTTCCCTAGGGTACATCCTCTTTTATGGTTGAATGTTTTATGTGATTGAATGTTCTATTGATTCAAGTATTCAGTATACCTGCACTTAAAAGAATTAAAGATCAAATATCAACATATTTTCACAAAATTCAATATGGCATTAGAGCTCGGGGCATGAAGAAGCTAATATTTAGCGAGAAAATTTGAGCCTACATAGATCCTAAGGAGTTGAGCACAATTTTTGAAGATAATGGAATCAATCTCAGTACGATGCAAAGACCGTCTTGAGGGAACTTCAAATTTCAACTCTTGGAAGGACAATATTCTCAACATATTGGAGGAACCTGACTTATATAGCTATGTATCTAATGTGGTGTAGGATCCCACATCTAAAGCAGGGTGCATCAAATTCAAGAAGAACCGAGCTAAATATAAATGGATCATCTATGATTTGGTGAAGGATAACTTGATTCTCATGATTTCTCCTTTGAATACTACAAAGGAATGTTTTGATACATTGAAAAAACTCTATGAGAAGAAGGCTCCGATTCAAAAGAGGGAATTGAAGAATAAGCTTTGGAATTTGAAGATGGAGAAAGATGATACATTGGCCACCTTCTTCACAAATATCTCCCAGATAAGAGCTAAGCTTACTAGAATTAGATTAATGGTTGATGAAGTTGGTGGTCTCCCATCCACATGGGATACATTCTTGCGTATTGTTAATGGCCGAGTGGTGCAACCTAATTTCGAGAGGTTTTAGCATGACTAACTCCAAAATGAAGGGTGAGTCCAAAGCAAGAATTACACCATCAAAGAAGAAAACCTTTCTCTCACGGCAAGAGAAGATTGATAAGTTTGAGGTTTAAGAGAAATCTATCCATACAATAATTCTCCATATTCTACATGAGGCTTCCTTCACCCATGCAGAGATTCGCTACCTCATGCATGTGACCAAATTTCCAAGTTAAAAAGTAGTGAAGAAAGAAAATAAAGACCAAGGGACTCTAGTAATCTCCATAAGGAAGCAAATACCAAGAGGGATCCCACAAAACAATAAAATATAGGTATTTGTATAATTATCATCAATTACTATTGTAAATCATACCTAAATGTTTTTAATATGTTTTGTTATAGTTATATGCAGATTTGTAGTCCTAGAATTAAGAATTATGTTATAGTATAACATGATGAGCATATGATATAGTTTTATTTTATTGGAAAATAGTAAATCTCATGTAGTACATTTTATGATTGAGTAAGTAGCATATAGTGTTGCATAAAATTCCATGAGATATGGATAGAGATTGTGTTGAAACATTGGTTAAAATGATTGCATGATTGCATGATTGAAACATTGGTTTAAATTATTGCATGATTCCATTTCATTTTAATGATTGAATTTCATGATTATGCAAAGTTACTAATCACTTGACTAAATTTGGCTTGTAGGGAAAGACCATATGTTACGGCCTATAAGTGAAGAATGAAAAATATTGAATATAGAGTCATTCCAATGGAAGATATCGAAAGAAAAGAGGAAAAAGATGGACCCATATAAAAATAAAGGAAACTGTGTTGGTTATAGAGAATCATCCAAATCCTACATAATGTATGTACCAGGTAAAAGGAACATTGAATTCAGTAGGGATATGGCATTCCATGAAGAGGTTGCATTCAAATGATTGAAAGAGCTTCAGTATGATATAGACATGGAGGAGCTTGAGACTCCCATGTTGGGTACCCAATTTTTGGTTCTCCCAATTTAGAGGTTCAGAGGGAGAATCCAGAAGTGTTCTCGTATTCGCTAAATTCCTAAAGAACCAATAGAACTGGCTAATGAACCCCCTGCTAAGAGGAGAACTACATGGCGCTCATATACAAAAGTAAGCAGACTTTAGCTTTTGTAATTTCCCTCGAGGATATCAAAGGGTATCAGTGACATACCATTAGATCTTTAAGTCTAACTAGGTCATTTTAGCACAACAGATTATTCAAACAAATGTTTAATTCCATTTTTCATGTTTTAATTACGACAAGTCCCTTTAATTACCAATATACTCAATAACTATTCCAACAACTTATCCAAGGGATAGAAAATATTACAAATACCTTTTAACAACATCAAATTTCCATTCCAGATATAAAATCCACCTCTAAATGACATTTACTCTTAATCATGATTCACTAGTACTTAGTGTTCTCATTACGACTCTTAACGACACTTAGCGCATAATTGACGGTACATAACATAATTTCATTTGTTTATAATTTAATAAATATTTATCAATTCTAATGGATAATTTAAAAACTAATAACATGTGAATCGGTCCTAAATACCATTTTCCAACTAATTAACAATAATAATTATGAAAATGATTCCACGTGAACTAGTTAACTAGTTTTTCAATACTAACAGCTAGTCTTGCACAAATTCAACATGAAACCATGCCAATGAACCAAAAAGTGAACCTACAACCATTATACACATATTTAAGAATGAAATTACAACAAAATAAATTACATTTGAATATCTGAACCGAGTACATAAACAAAGAATATTTCAAGTTCAAACAGCCCAACTAGTTAATAAACATTTCCAAGAATTCAATCAAACCAATCGTACCGAGTTATGAGGAACACAGAGGTGAAGGAATAAATATGGAAAATAGAATTATACAACACATATAAAGTACCAATAATGGATAATATGTATGTGCTTCATATTTTACCAAAAACAGAGATTCGAATCCAAAAACTAGTTACCAATTCTTTCATAAAATTTACTTGCATAAATAGACTGAGTTCTATGAGAAATTTCTTCCACAAATAACTCATACATTTCATCAAAAAATTCATATGTATCCATAAATAAATCATATCAAATTCAAGTAAATTAAATAAACATGAGATAAATTACCTATCTTATCAGCGTGCAACTGGCATCATCCAGACAACATTCCACCCAGCCTTTGGATTCACCAAGCTAGATCTCACTTTGGCAGGACACCCCTGAGCTGAGGCCATAGATCCACAACATAGGAGCGTTCAATAATATATCAAGTATCAGTTTGAGGAGAAAAAACTCTATTCCTCACCACATACTTCCTCCTCCACCCACTACCAGGTAAAATGATAATCCTGACGCCCTAGGCCATCAAAATATTTCCATTCACCATTATAATTTATGTGTAGATCTAGGACAAAGACAAGTAGTGGACATGAAGGAACTACACCATAGTTTTATGGGATTACCACAAACACCATATGATATCATAGTGCTTCAATCACAAAGTTCATTCACATAGAAGAGATTTCATGGTTTCCCAAGCCACAAGCTTACCAAGCTATCACCATCAAAGGTATGAAAAACCATAATCAACAACCATCCAAAAGAAACATCAAAAACCCCTTGCAAACCAAGGAGCTCAAACATGTATTTATAGACCAAATAAGGTCATTCTAACTCAATGGGGTCAAACCAAACCAAGGTAAGCCAATTTAAGTCAATCCAAGGGGGTTATTTCAACCACAAGAAGTTAACTCTAATCCAACCCAAGCAATTCAAATTTCAAGGAGAGTGACTCCAATCCACTCCACCCAACTCAAATTCATGTGTGGACACACACTCCATGAAGAGGAATCAAAATTAGTGAGGTGAGGTGTCACACAAGACAAGGAATATTCCCCAAAAAAAAAAAAAGGGGGGGTTACACATGGATCATAAGTATTTACACAACTTTTGAGGTGTTAAGGCTAAAAATAGCCAGTGAGGGAACACTTATGAAAATGGGAGTTACAACACCAAGTTTAACCTTCACAAAGGAGTTACAAAACCACCAAAGGGGATCAATCAACAAGAAACACCCACCCAAACACCAAGGAGGCCCACTAAATCATGTATTAGGATCAATAATATCAACATAGGCTAAAATAATCAAAAGTTGGGTTCATTGTACGATGATTGGGTGATAATCAACTAATAAAGCCACCAAGGCATAAATATGGGCCAAGATCAACCAAATAAGTTCTAAAGTGCTAGGAATGTCCCCATTCCCCCTCACATTGTGGATCTAGGCCTCCCATTATCTTTTAGTGGTCCTCGATGTGCAAGTTTTTTTCATTAATTAATTATTTACAAAATAATAATAATGTCTATAGGTCCTTAAAGACCCTTGTTTTGTCACCATGTGCCACAATAATAAACAAATGCAAATTACATATGTTTGGGGATTAACACACTGGGTATTACATCCCATCCCCCTTAAACCATGCATTGTCCTCGATGCATAATACATACATGATTTTACAACTTTCAAAAGGATCACTACCGTTAGTTTTCATGCAGTCCTTCTCTTAACTCCTATTCCTAGAAACCACAATACCTCCCATTACTACTTTCCTATATAGCTCCACTGCCTATGAGATGTGACTCCCTTCACCTAAATTGTTCCTCAATATATCACCATCCCATTTATTGTATTCTTGTGCAATAACCAATACTAGCAGCAAGGGTTAATCTTCAATCCCCATTACAGGGTCTTCAAATATTAACAAAGATACATTCACCTGAAAATCATATTTCAATCAACCATATGATTGATATCATGTATAAAAATATGTGATACATGATATAAAAGTATTATTTCACAACTAAACCATGAACATGAACATAGCATAAATCAATCACCATGTCACATATATAGAATACAACAACATGAATAGCACATGAGAGAATACTTATCTCAAATTCGGGAAACTAGCTTCAACGGGACAATTTTCCTCCCACAAGAAGAGCACAATCAGTTTAGAAACTCTCATAACTACCTCTTCTAAGAACCACAATGCTTCCCACTACTACTTTCCTATATGTCTCCACTTCCTATGGGGTCACCATCCCATTTCCTGGATTCTTGTGCGAGAACCTGGACTAGTAGAGTGATATGACGAAAGAAAAGGGGTGACAATTCACCAAACTACCTCTCTGGAAACATATACTAGAATTCTCTCTGAGGGAATCCAAGAACTTAGTCCCAACATCTAAACCATATTCTTCAACAAAGATACTTGAAATAGAGATGCTTTTTTAACAAGGATGCTTTTTCATATTCCCAACATACATGTGGTTAGTAGTAAACATATATAGTGTTCAACAAGATTCATAAAATACATCTTTCAATAAAATTAATTTCTAATTAATTACATGAAATACTTTAGTATATGGAAGGTACTAGATATATAGATGATTCTTCAACCAAATACTTGAAATGCGTCTACCTAAATCTTATTCTAATCAATTAAAATCATATGGAATGCATCTAAGATACATTAAATGTGTTTAGATCACTCAATCACATGAGATGCATTACCGAGATGATTTTGCATGATTTATCACTCAAATACTTCTCTTACAAGGATGCATAAAGTGTAACCAAGATATTTTTCCAACAAGATGCATGAACTATCACTATGATATATTACAAAAATGCATTTCAACAGAGGTATTTGATATACTACAAGGATACCCTAACAAGATACTTTCAACAAATATCATAAGGATGTATTTTCTTTCAACAATATCCCTGGATAGTTTCCTAACAAAGATACTAATTCCACATTCTACACAATTAGTATTGAATATATAAGAATACATGAAGTTCATCTTCAATAAAGGTGCATGTATCATACTTAATAGGTTACACTGTTAGTACCTACTTTTCAATAGAGATATATGAAATATCACCAAGTTATTATCAGGATTCCTTTTAGTAATGACACAAGATACTTTTAATGAATATTACAAGGATAAATATTTTCAAACATCACCTAAATACTTTTTCATTTTAATGTAATAGGAAAAGTGAACTTATATGCAACAATTCTAATCTAACTAAGAACCAAAAAGGGCCATAACAACATATTACTTTTCATCTCAACAGAAAGAATAAATCTTCTTTAGATATCATTCAAAAATCCATTATACATCAACTAATATCAATCATACAATGACCCTCATGCATATATCATCCGTACAGACATTGATCATCAATTCATAATATCTCAACCAGATATCAATCATACATCAATCGTGTAATATGAACCAAGGATAACCATACATGCACCAATTAACCATACAAGTATCAATCATAGTCAACCAATCAAAATAAATCAACCATCATACATAAATCAAAATACATCAACTAGAATACACAATCAGAATACATCAACCATGATTCATCAAGCAAAAGATAATGATCATAATACATCAATCAGAATACATTATCTAGAATACATCAACTAGAATGCATCAATCATACACGCAACAACCATAACAACCAATGAAAACCAATAATAGGCATACGGGTATCAACCATTAATCAACCAATGTCAATCAATACCATCTAAT
>LPNX010449898.1:199329-336951 GCA_001517045.1 Pseudotsuga menziesii | reverse complement strand
ATACACTACTATACTACCCACTTACACACATAAAATAAAATAAAATAAAATAGAAGAGAATATGAACCATTAGAGACAAGTGGCTCATTATCCTCAAAAAATAGACAAAGAGTTACATCTTCATAAGAAAAATAAATAAAATTAAAGAGAATATGAACCATGAGGGAAAAGTGGCTCATTTTCTCCACTCAATTAATAAATTAGTAAGATATTTAGGATAATAATAATGCTACCACTAACCCCAAAATAAATAAATTAAATAATAGAATACAAAAATAGACCATAGCTATGCTTACCTCCAAGTGGAAATTCCACCACTAACTAATTAGATAAGTTAGGATAGTAATAATTAATAAATAGTATAAAAACATATTACATGCATAAAAAAAAGGAGAATGGGAAACACCATTTAGACAAGTGTCCCATTCCTAAAATATCCAAGGATTTACTCATCCATGCAACCACCACCATCCAAGTGGAATAATTAATAAGACTACAAAAGCATACCATTTGTAGAAAATACAAAATCCATATACTGATAAATCATATTAATATTTAATAATAATAGAACTATATCATCTTAATAACATCGCATTAATTTAATATTGATAATGGTACATAGTACATAATATTATAATGAAAATTATTTACTTATCAATCAATAATCATAATGTACCAGTAAATAAGTCATACTACAACAAGCATTTCAATATTAATAATTCAATGAGCAGTAAAAAAGGCAATGCACAAGCATTAACCAATCAAGTCACTCAATTATTAGATATGCACCACCAAAAAATATGCAATATTAATTAATTATAAGGCATACAATGAACTAATATCTAAAGTGAGGCCTATTATTCTTCTGTTAACATAAGGGGGGTTAAATTCATGTTACTAAGCACATTTGTAAACTCTAAATGCACATATATAGAAGATAATAACTATGTAGAAGGCACAACAACCACAGTGTTGGAACCTAAGCTATGATACCACATGTAATGTCCCCGATGTATCATTGTCTCTTTAAGTCTAATTAGATCATTTTAGCATAGCGGATTAGTCAAACAAATGTTTAATTCCATTTTTCAAGTTTTAATTACGACAAGTCCCTTTAATTACCAATAAATTCAATAACGGATAAGGGATAGAAAATATTACTAGTACCTTTTGACAACATCAAATTTCCATTCCAGACATAGAATATACCTATAAATTATATTTACTCTTAATCATGATTAACTAGTACTTAATGTTCTCATTACAACTCTTAATGACACTCAACGCACAATTAACGATACATAACATAATTTAACTTGTTTATCATTTAAACACTATTTATCAATTCTAATGGATAATTAAAAACTAATAACATGTGAATAAGGCCTAAATACCATTTTCCAACTAATTAAACATAATAATTATGAAAATGATTCCACATGAACTAGTTAACTAGTTGTTCAATACTAGCAGCTAGTCTTGCACAATTTTGACTTGCAACCATGCCATTGAACCAAAAATTGAACCTATATCCATTATACACATATTTAAGCATGCACGTACAACAAAATAAAGTAATTTTCAGATTTGATCCGAGTACAAAAACGAAGAATATTTCAAGTTCAACTAGTGTATAAACACTGCAAGAATTCGATCAAACCAATTGTACCGAGTTTCGAGGAACACATAAGTGAAGGAATAGATATGTAAAATAGAATTCTACAACACAAATAAATTACCAAGAATAGATCATATGGTTGTACATTCATCTTTTACCAAAAGAAAATCTTTGAATCCAAAAAGTAGTTACCAATTCCTTCATAAAATTTACTTGCATAAATAGATTGAGTTCTATGAGAAATTTATTCCACAAATAACCCATATGTTTCATTAAACATTTCATGTGCATAAATAAATAAATCACATCAAATCTAAGTAAATTAAACAAACATGAGATAAATCACTTATCTTATCAATGTGCAACTGGGATTAGTTGTACTATGTTCCACCCAACCTTTGGCACTTCTAAGGCAGATCTCACATTGATAGGCCACCCTCGAATTGAGGCCATAGATCCACAACAGAGGTGCATTCAATAATATATGAAGTATAATTCTGAGAATCTAAAACTCTATTAATCACCACATACTTCCTCTTCAACCCCACTACCAGGTGCAATGGTAATCCGGACCCCCTAGGCCACCGGGATACATCCATTCACCGTAAGGATTTATGTACAGGTCTAGGACAGATCCAAGCATTGGACATGCAGGAACTACACCATAATATTATGGGATTACAGTAAACACCATAAAATATCACATTTATTCATACACAAAGTTCATTCACATAGCATAGCATTCATGGTTTCCCAATCCACAAGATTACCAAGCTCTCACCATCAAAGGTATGGACAACCATAATCAATAACCATCCAAAATTACCATCAACAACCTCCCCCCCCCCAAACCAAGCAGATCAAACATGGATTTATAGACTAAAGAAGGTAATTCTAACTCAATGGGTTCAAACCAAACCAAGGTAAGCCAACTTGAGTCAATCCAAGGGGGTTAGTTCACCCACAAGAGGTTAAATCTAATCCAACCCAAGCAATTCAAATTTCAAGGAGAGTGACTCCAAGCCACTCCACCCAACTTAAATTCATGTGTGGATACATAATCCATGAAGAGTAATCAAAATTAGTGGGGTGAGGTGTCACACAATCCAATCCATCTTCCCAAAATAGAAAAGGGGGGTTACAAAAAGATCATAAGTATTTACACAACTTTTGAGGTGTTAAGGCTAAAAATAGCCCGTTATAGAACAATTGTGCAAATGTGAGTTACAAAACCAAGTGTAACCTTGATAAATGAGTTACAAAAACACCAAAGGAGATTAATTAACAATTAGCACCCACTCAAACAACAAGGAGGCCCACTAAATCATGAATTAGGCTCAATAATACCAACATAGGCTAAAATAATCAAAATTTGGGTATGTTGTACAATGTTTGGGTGATCATCAACTAATAGAGCCACCAAGGCATAAATATGGACCAATATCAACCAAACAAGTTCTTAAGTGCTAGGAATGTCCCCATTCCCTCTCACATTCTGGATATAGGCCTCCCAAACTATTTTAGTGGTCCTTGATGCACCTTTTTTTTCATTAATTAACTATTTACAAAATAATAATAATGTCTCTAGGTCCTTAAAGACCCTTATTCCAACACCATGTGCCACAATAATAAGCAATTAAAAATTACATATGTTTGGGGCTTAACACACGAGGTATTATAGTATTTGAGAATCTTGGCATGATTCTTAGGATTAAAGGTGTGGAAAAAACCAGGTGAGATTTTCCACAGTCAAGAAAAATACATAGTAGAGATCCTGAAGAGATTTGGGATGGTGGATTGTAAGTCCATGGCCACACATATGATATTATTTTTTATTTTTATTTTTTACTAGGGGAATAGGAAAATGGGGTTGGGTTGGTACTCAGTTGACATAGGGTCCACGAATCTATTCTCTCTACCACTATACCCCTAGGTGCCCCACAATGGCCTGCAAGTTATGGGGCACAAGTAAACCTGGGTGAGATTTGAACTTGTGACATCATTTACAACAAGTGACTCCATATCAATCAATACCAATGAGCCACACATGTGTGGCATTACATATGATATAATTGCTAAGTCTCTGTCCAAAGTAATGTTGAGTACTTCTGGAACAAGCTTGGTATAGTACAAAATTATTGCTCTAGTTACGAGGGAGTATTGATTTTTCTTCATTAGCTAAAACTAATAGATAATATTTCCACCAGTTAGTCATGACTCAAGATTTCTCCCCACCGGTAATCCATGCAATGGTACATGGCATAGACACTGGTTATCCATATAGTAGTATATGAATCATATTAACCATATAGTGGTATATGGCTCATATTAGTTATATAGTGGTGCATGGCTCAGTTAAACGATGATACAGATAAGCCACTCAGTTGTGCATAAATCGATTTAGTCATGCAAGAATACCTGATTCAGATGTTGGCAAGTCAAGGTACATGACTCAATGAGGGGCTACAGTACAAACATCATGTGGATGTTGTAGCTCATGCAGGGTTCACACACTCATGAGAAACATTATAGTCAATACTATTGGGGAGCAGTCAAAGACTATCAGTAGAACTTAGATACTAGTTAAAGGTATCAAAGACTATTAGATACTCGAGTGAGTTATAGAAAGGACTATCAAGGAACAATCAACCTCTTGGAGAGGTCAAATAGCTATATAGTTGTCCATTAGGGTTTGTAGTGCATGGGAAGGAGTCCCATGTATGCAAACTGAAGAAAGCATTATGCGGGCTTAATAAATCCCCATAGGTTTGGTATTCAATAGTTGACAGCTATCTTCAAAGACTAGGTGTCTCTAAGAGTGAATCTAATCCAAAACTATACTTCAAGATTGTGAAGAACCAACTGTTGATATTAATTCTCTATGTTTATATTTTGTTCCTTATTGGAAACAAACAACAGATAGTTTGGTGCAAGGGGAAGCTCACTTCTAAGTTTGAAGACTTGAGTCTTATGAACTACTTTCTTGAAGTTTAGCAAAGGAAAGATGATATTTTCCTTTTTCAATGAAAGCACACAATTGATGTGTTGCAAACATTGGGTGTGATGGATTAAAAATCCATGACTTCTCCAGTAGTTTATAGTTTGAAGAAACTACAATGAGTCAGATTCTGGATCAGATCTAGTAGATGCTACCAACTTAGATAGCTCATTGGTCCCATAATGTACTTGATACATAGTAGACCTATTATGTGTTATTTTCTGAATCATATCATGTCTAAGCTTAGACATAAGCATTAATAATGTGCTTAGGTACCTTCGAGGTACTATTTCTTATATACTCATATTTTCCTCGAGTGGTGAGGTAAAATTACTTGGTTATGCCAACTCCAATTGGAGTGGTAGTGTATTGTGGATAGTACTACCAAATCAAAGTGTATTGCAGCTAGTACTATAGAAGCAAAGTGTATTTCAGCTAGTACTACATACACAAAGTATATTGCATCTAGTATTACCTGCCGAGAAGCAGTGTGGCTTGAGAAGCTACTTTTTGGGTTTAAATATTAAGTATATGGTCATTTGTTGTGGCATCAAAAGATGCATTAAGACTTTTGAAAACCCTATGTTGCATGATAAGTTGAAACACATTGAGATGAAGTATCAATTCATTAAATAGATTGTCCAAAAAGGTGTAGTGAAACTGTAGAACATTGTTGTTAATGAGAAGATTGCAGATGTGTTAGCAAAGCCTCTGTTAATGACGAATTTTAGCTACTTATGAGATAAATTGGTATGGTAGAGAATGCCTCCCTCACTGAGAGGGAGTGTTAAAGATATAACATCACGATTCATTCTCTGAGCCAATATTGGGCCTCATGTGTTGAGGTAGGGATCCTGAGTTGGACTCAGGAACTTGGAGTAGAATTCTTGGGTTGGACTCAAGAATGACTAAGCCTTCCATGTAAATGGTTATTCCTCATGTGTTGAGGTGAAGGCTTTGATATATCAAAGTGATGATGTTGTAAATTCTTTTTGGAAAAGGATCAATACTTGTGTGTCAAATCATATTCTCATGTGGACCTCTAGTTATAGTAGGTTCACATGAGGTGGACCTCCAGTTATAGAGGTAAATGCTTTTCATGTTGAAGCATTAATGTTGGGTGATGTATTACTAACCATGGTCACCGATTTCTATTAATTCTCCTTTAGATACTGGCCATCTCTACAGTGAATTAATTTAGCATATGATCATTTGTCCGAGAGTAATATAATATGATCACAACATATGACAAACGTTCTTAGTACAATCTGATATGATAGATAAATTAAAGTTAACACATATTGACCATGCAATAAAATATAAGAGATAAATTTAAATGCATAGAGAATAAGAGAATTTGAATTTCTTATAGAAGACTTCAATGAACTTGAATTGGTATAAGCTTAAGTTAAAGCTTCAGTTAATGTGACAATGTATGCATCAATTAAATATTGTCAAGTTTTAGTTAAAGCAACAATATATGCATCAGTTAATTAAAAGATAACTCAAACTGATCACTTCAGTAAATCAATTAACATGATTTCAGTTAATATTAGTTAACTAAAGTGTTAATAAAAAGGAACTAGTTAACTAAAGTGTTTCTCATGACAAAATTTTAGTTAAACTAAAATATGGAACTTCAGTTAATTAAGTGTTTGCATGATGACACTTGAGTAATTGCATTGTGACACTTAAGTTAGTTTCCTAACTAACTACTCATGCAATCAATCAGAAGGAAATTTCATGATGAAGTCAGTTAAGCATGATTTAGGGCCAAAGAAGAAAGGTATTGCACATTGATTATGCATGATTGAATAAATTGAGGTGCAGCACGATTATTCAAGAAGGAAATTTACTATATTTTGCATGGAATGCTTGTTATATTTTTAACATTTAAGCTATATGATATTACGATCTTATCTGAGAGAATAAAAAGCACAATAATCAATCACAAGAGACAATGAACACAAATATTTTCCTCATGGAAATGATAAAGGAGAAAACCTCACAACCTCCTCAGAGATAGAATCAGCACCAAAAGTAAAACCCAAAGATAGTAAGATGATCTCCCGACAATAATAGTCTCTCTCTCTCTTGTCCCAGCTTCTTCTCTCTCTCTCTCATTTATGCGCTACAACTAAGTGTGAGTGAATGTATATGAATGTGTGTTAAATAGAGAGGCTCCCTCTCTATTTATAATAATTCCTGACTTGAAAATAACTCACTAGGGCTGACTTCTCTAGGAGAGTCTAATAGCCCTAGGGCCCCACAACTGTAGGGACTTTAACCCTTGATCAATAAGGAGGGTTATACTCTATGACTTTACACTGACTTGTTTACATTATTGAATCTCTCGATCGGAACATCAGGGCATGACATGACTCAATTACATTACAGATACTTCCTAGCATAAACATCGGGGTACAATACATAAGATATACAAGTGAATACTTTTCAAAGATACAAATACATCAACACTCCCTCTTAACTAGGAAGGTATTATCTTGACACAATTTATCAGCATAAGTATTCTTCTCTGTATCATCTAGATCATCATCTAGTCATCTTCATCTTCAAGTCATATTCATCTTCAAGTCATCTTCATCTTAAAGTCATCTTCATCATTAAGTCATCTTCATTGTCAAGTCATCTTCATCAAGTCTAGATCATCACTGGATCTAGCTCATCATTGGATCATCATTGAGTCTGGATCATCACTTGATCTAGAGCATCACTAGATCATCATCAAGTCTGGATTGTCACTGGATCATCATCAAGTCTGGATCATCACTGGATCATCACTGGATCATCACTTGATCTGGATCGTCATTGCTGGATCATCACTGGGTCATTATCACTGGTTCTATCTCAATTCTAATCGTCACAAGAATTTCTATAGAGTCATCCCTTTTTCTTGTTGGTTGTAGGCCTAGCCTTCATGTAGGTCTTCACCGTTTTCAGCACTTACATCTGACCATGGAATGAACCATATCAGAAAGGCCCACCCAGTACTTACATCTAACCATGGGAGGAACACATCTAAGAACCATGTCATAAAGGCACTCCCAGCACTCACATCCAAAACCCATGTCAGAAAGGCCCAACACTCACATCTGACCATGGGAGGAACACATCCAAAACCCATGTTAGAAAGGCCCAACACTCACATCCGACCTCATCTTGTCAGAAAGGATCTGCACTTACATCTGACCTCATCATGTCAGAAAGGCTCTGCACTTACATCCAACCTCATCATGTCAGAAAGGATCTGCACTTACATCCAACCTCATCATGTCAGAAAGGCTCTACACTTACATCCAACCTCATCATTTCAGAAAGGCTCTGCACTTACATCCAACCTTATCATGTTAGATTGGCGTTGCACTTACATCCGACCTCATCATGTCAGAAAGGATTTGCACTTACATCTGATCATGTGGGAACACATCCCTCAATCACATCAAAATGGCTCTGCACTGATCATGTGGGAACACATCCCACAATCACATCAGAATATTTATGCACTGGTCATGTGGTAACACAACCCACAATCACATCAGAGTATCTCTACACTTACATCTGACCATGTGAAGCTCATCCTTCCACCATGTCAAAAAGGCCAACGGAGACATCAATTCCCTTTGGAGGGAACCTCGATCAGGAGAACACCAAGTTTCTCCTTGAAGTACTCAAACTTTACTACTGGTCAATACATCAGCTATCTACTCGTCCGTCACAACATAGTGGAGCTCCACTGCTCCTCTCTGCACCATATCCCTGATATAGTGATACTTGATCTCGATATGCTTTGACTTGTCATGGAACACTGGGTTCTCTGACAGCTTCACACAGCTCTGGTTGTCGCAATATATACAATTAGCATCCATCTAGAGATCAAATAAATCAGACAGTAGCTTTCTCAGCCACACTACCTCACAACTAGCCGAACAAGATACAACATACTCTGCTTCGGTTGTAATCAGTGCCACACAGGATTGCTTCTTGCTAAACCAGGAGATCACACCTGATCCCATACTGAAGCAACACCCTGAGGTGCTATTTCTATTAATGGCACTGCCTACCCAATCTGAATCCACATAACCTTCTAGGTTAATATTTTGATTTGTCTCATACTTGAGCCCATAATCAACTGTACCCTTTAGGTACCTCAGAATATGCTTTGCAGCAATCAAGTGAACATGTCTTGGATCTATCAGGAACTGGCTCAATGTGTTCACAACAAATCAAATATCCGGTCTCATATTCATCAGGTACCTCAAGGACCCAATCATCTGACTATACATCGTAGCATCAACCACTTCTGATGAAGCATCACTCAATAGCTTCAGGTTCGATGCCATAGGTGTGGTCATGTCTTTGCATTCCATCATCTCGAACCTTTTTAGGATCTCTACTGCATACTTCCCTTGTCCTAAGGAGATTCCAGTTGCATTCTTCCACACCTCCATGCCTAGAAAATAGTGCATCATACCCAAGTCCTTCATTTTGAAGTCGACAGCAAGCTTCCTCTTTGTATCCGCAATCAACCCATCCTCACCTGTTACAAATAGATCATCTACATATAGTAGGAGTATCATTGGGTTCCCTTCTTCAACCTTGTAGTAAAGGTTGGAATCTGCTTTACTCTTGGTAAAGCCAAAACTGGATAGGAAGCTGTCAATTCTGTCCTACCATGTCCTGGGTGCCTATTTCAAACCATACATGGCTTTCTTTAACTTACACACATGAGTCTCTTTATCACGTGTCTCAAAACCAAGTGGCTGCTCCACATATACTTCCTCTTCTACTACACCATTCAAGAAAGTTGTCTTGACATCCATTTGGTGTACTTTCCACTTCATTACTATGGCTAAAGAAAGTACTAATCTAATGGAAGTATATCTGGCTATAGGAGAAAAAGTTTCTTCATAATCTATTCCTTCTTTCTAGGAGAAACCACAAGCCACAAATATTGCTTTATATTTCTCTATGCTACCATCTGCAGCATGCTTGATCTTATAGATCCATTTGGAAGTCACAACAGACTTCCCCTCTGGTCTTGGGACAACATCCCAAACATCATTCTTCATGAATGATTGATACTCTTCGATCATAGCATCCTTCCATTATTTCTTTTCTTCCGCTTCTTCATAGTCGGAAGGTTCTTTATCAATGAAGTCACATAATAGGGCTACATAACCGGAGCAGGACCTGGTTATTTTCCTTTCTATGTGTATCTCTTCTGGAGCCTCATATCTTTCTACACCTTGGATAGCCTCTCGTACCCAAGCAGGTTTCCTCTTGTGAGGATTCTTCTCCTTATATGGATCTACAGGTTCTTGAGGTTCTTCTATTTCTCTATCTTCTTCTTGAGTTCCATCGTTCATAATTGTGTCATGAATTCTGGGTACTTCTGTTTCTACAGGTTCTTCAGCAGGTCTCTTTCTGGATTTGTTGTAAGATGATTCTTTGTCAAATGTTACGTCCCTGCTGATGTCGATCTTCTTGAATCCTGGGAATTATATTCTATAAACCTTCGAGCTTTCAGAGTATCCCACAAATATGCCCTTCCTTCCTGAAGGATCTAACTTTGTCCTCTTTGTCCTGGTTTCTTGCCGGAAAACACTTCTTCAGGTGTCTTGTTCTCGAGTACTCTATGTGGAGTACGGTTCTGTCCATACACAACTTTTTTAGCAGCTTCTGCCCATAGATGCATACGAAGATCTTGGTCATGAAGCATTGCCCTTACAGCTTCCATGATCGTTCTATTCTTTCTTTCCGCAACCCCATTTTTTTGTGGATTATATGGAGTGGTCAACTCCCTCTTAATCCTTGAATCTTTGCATAATTCCTTGAATTCATTCGATGTGAATTCTCCGCCATTGTCTGATTAGAAAATCTTGATCTTCTTCTCTGTGTAGTTTTCGATCAAGGCTTTGAATTCCTTGAACTTGCTGAATATTTCGTCTTTGTTCTTCATGAAGTATATCCATGTCTTCCTAGAAAAATCATCAATGAAAGAAACATAGTATACATACCCGCTTAATGAACTGATGACATCGGACCGCATACATTGGAGTGAATGATTTCCAAGATTCCTTTAGCCTTGCTTTCGGTACTTGGAAATGTCTTCTTTGTGTTCTTTCCTTTCACACATCCCTTGCAGACTCCTTCATGTTTTTCTTGTATTTCTGGAAGACCTTCAACAACTTTGCTTGCAAGTGGTAGTGCCCTATAGTGTACAAGTGCAAGCCTTCTATGCCAAAGTTCATTGGGTTCTACTAAGTCATGAACCAAAGCTTGTTCTGGTTGGCCCTTTAATCTGTATAGTCCTCCCTCTTGTTATCCAATTACTACTGCATCATCAATAGTCTTTCATTTTTGCCACATGTTGACTTGGCCATCTATAAATGAAACTCTTATGCATTTTGCATCTAATGCAGATATGGGATATGGAGAGAAGGTTCTTCTTTAGTCTTGGTACAAATAGGACATCCTTCATTTTCATAGAATTTCCAGAGTCTAATTTGTAGGAGGATTCTCCACTACCTTTTATTGGATATTGGTAGTCATCCCCAAGTTTCACCTTGTGGGATGATTCATGTTCTGATAGTTTCACAAATGATTCTTTGAATCCCTTCATGTGTTTGGAAGCCCCATTGTCTATAAGACAATCATTGCTTCCATGTGTAATGTTTCCTATGAGAGCGGAAATCAAAACATATTCTTCATCACTTGAAGAATCATCACTTTCTTGTTTGATTCTCTTCTTGGAAGGATCATCATCTTCTGCAGCATGAGCATGATGTCTTTTCTTGTTTCCCTTCCTCTTGTGAGATCTATCTGTGTTTCTAGGACAATCTCTTGCAAGGTGTCCTCTTTCATCACATGTAGAGAAAATGTACTTAGACAAATCTTTGTTAGACTTTCTAGTGTTTTTCTTTTGGCGAGAGTGCTTACCTTTGTGATGGTTTGTTCTACTTTTATTGGATTGTACTGTGAGAACTTGATCTTCACTTCCCATCTTTTCTTCTCGCACTAATATTCGAGCTTCTTCTTGTGAGCATTCCTCCCACAGTCTACTAAACTTGACTAACTTCTTTCTGGAACAGATCCCTTAAATGAAAGAGTCCCATGCCCTAGGGAGACCATTCAAGGTGGCCATCACAATTTCTGCATTCTCTACTTCTTCATCTACCGCTTCAAGTTGTTCCTTGATTTGAGAGACCCTTGTAAAGTAAGACTATATGGTCTCCACATTCTAGATCTTTACATTCTTCAATTGGTTTCTCAAAGTCATCTTCTGGTTCTGGGTTATGTTCTTCCCTTCAAATAACTTTCTCAGGGCATCAAACATCTCTTTAGGTGTCTTTAGAGAGGACACCTGTGGTATGAGGTTATCCTTTATTGAATCAGCAATAAACCTCTTAGCCATGACCAATTTCTTCTTGTGTAAGGCCTTAGCCTCATCTCCCTTTAAAACGGGAACCTCTTCATTGATGTAAGAGTCCAACTCATTTTCTTCCAGGACCAGGGAGATACTATAATTCCAAGCTCGAAAGTTATCAACTCTCTCAAGCTTTTCATCAAGATTGGTATGATGAGACATCTTTAACAGAGAACCTCTAATGGAAATGAAAAATATTTAGATCTTACCATGTTAATATGTCGAAATTGGATCTGGAGCTGAATTTTTGCAGAGCTGGTTTTTTGGTTCAGGGGCAGATTAGGGTTTGAATTTCCCGGAGTTATACCCAACCAAAAACTTTGATATTAATCTCTAAAATTCGATTTTGGGGAGGAGATCAATCCAGGCCTTGGCTCACTCAAAAATTACACTTCTGTGGAAGCCCTAATTTTCGACATCAGTGTCGAGTCAAAAACTGAAAATGGTCAGAATCATATTCTGCTTCGACATAAAGATGCGCCCTAGAGAGGAGGGTCATCCCAACCTCCTTTTGCTGAAAATATGTGGAGAGATATCCAAAAAGTAGGAATCCCTAGCTTCAACAATTGTATAATGTATTCTTCTTAGGTTAGCTTTGATACCATGTTAGATTTTTTACATTTAAGCTATATGATATTAGGATCTTATCTGAGAGAATAAAAAGCACAACAATCAATCACAAGAGACAATGAACACAAAAATTTTCCTCAGGGAAACCATAAAGGAGAAAACCCTGCAACTTCCTCAGAGATAGAATCAAGACCAAAAGTAAAACCCAAAGACAGTAAGATGATCTCCCAACAGCAGTAGTCTCACTCTCTCTTGTCCTAGCTTCTTCTCTCTCTCTAAGTTATGCACTACAACTGAGTGTGAGTGAATGTATATGAATGTGTGTTAAATAGAGAGGCTCCCTCTCTATTTATACTAATTCCCAACTTGACAATAACTCACTAGGACTGACTTCTCTAGGAGAGTCTAATAACCTTAGGGCCCCACAACTACGGAGACTTTAACCTTGATCAATAAGGACGGTTATACTCTATGAATTTACATGACTTGTTTACATTATTGAATCTCTCGATCAGAACATCGGGGCATGACATGACTCAATTACATTACAGATACTTCCCGGAATAAACATCGGGGTATAATACATAAGATATACAAGTAAATACTTTCCGAAGTTACAAATACATCAACAATGTTAGTCCCCCTTGCAGTGATTCACTACACATTATATGTAAATGATTGTTGCTATTTGGACACATTGGAAAGATCATTTGGTTGATCTTTATTCTCTACTTCCCAGTATTCTCCTACCTTGCACCTGAGGTGTTTGAAGCAATGTGTTGTTTTCAAAGACATTCTCTGTTATCTTTCATCATTTTTACTCTGAATATTTGTTGGGGTTTTTCATCCTCATAGTTTTTAGTGTTTTCCCAGGGTGCATCACACATTATGGTTGAATATTTTATTTGATTAATTGTTCTATTGATTCAATTATTCAGTATCTCTACACTTAAAAGAACTAAAGATCAACGTATTTGCACAAAATTCAACAGGATGGTATCTTTATGTCTTGTCTTTTGGTTTATTTTCTTGATTACAACTATTATTCTTGTTCCTCTTCTTATTGTTGTTCTTATTTTTGTTTTTCTTCTATGGAAGATGATCTTTTTGTATCTTCCCTTGATCTATAATTTTTTTTCATCTACTTTTACATTTGCACTCTCTAGTATTTTATCTAGTCCTAATTTGTAGCATTTGTAGGCTTTTCTTCATCGGATATAGAGTCAAATTTTCCCAAATTTTCATCATTTATTTTTATATAGCATTTGTTCCCAAAAAACCTAAAGTGTTTGATGATTGTCGATATTCTGTTCCAAATATCATAAGGTGCTTTATTGTTATTCAACTTGTTTTTTCCTCTATTCAGAACGTGGATAGTAGTATGAATTTCTTCACTCCAAAATATGTCAAATAGATTGGACTCATTTAGTATTATTCTAGACATCTCCTATATAGTTGTGTTCTTCCTTTCTACTACTCCATTTTGTTGTGGTATCCTGGAAGATAAAAATTGCCTCCTTATCACATGAGGCTCACAAAATTCCTCGAACTCATTTGAGGCGAGCTCACCTCCAATATATGATCGCAGACACTTGATATTCAAGTCAGTTTCGTTTTCAATTATTTCTTTAAATAATTTAAACATCTCAAACGCCTATGTTTTTTTCTTGAGAAATGATACCAAGTCATTCTAGTATAGTCATCACTGAATAACATAAAATAATATTCAATATTCATACTTTTTGTTCATGTTGTCCCACGAAGATTGGTATGAACAAGTTACAAAGGTTTTGTTGTTGAATGTTCCTTTGTCTAAAATGTAACTCTTGTTTTTTTTCATGCTGACAGGGCTTACAAACTGTGTTTGAGGGTTTTGTAATCTTAGTCATGTCTCATATTTCCTAATCCTTATTTATATTCACTAGATTGTCAAATTTTAAGGGACCCATCCTTCTAAGTCGTAGCCATCTTTCATATATTTGTCCCAAGTAGCAATTTTCTGCTTTTATTTTGTTTGGGACGTATATGTTGTTTGGAGTCCTAATTGTTGTTGCTACCAATTTCCCTTAACCTTTATTTCTTATGTCACATTCTCTAGAATTGAAGGTAAGAATGTGTCCTTGATCACACATTTGTTTCACACTTAGAAGATTGTGTTTCATGTTTTCAACAAGTAGAACATTTTTTTCTCTAGCGTCATTTTCCCCAAGCCTCCATTGTACCTTTTCCATTGATTTTGGTAGAGGCATGATCTACAAAAGTGACACTACCTCCCTTCTCCTTCTTAATATTAAAAATATGTCTGTATCCCAAGTCATATGCTCTAAGTATCCACAATCAATGTACCATTGGTTTCTATTATTTTGGGTATGCAAGGCTAGTTCACAATATTTTATGCTTTGCTTACATAGCTTGTTTTTCCACACCTTTGTGTACTCCTTTTCATGACTTATGAGAGAATTATTAGTCACATATTACAAAGATAACCTCATATTTCTTCTACAATCATAGTATTTATGCCCAAATTTATTGCATCTATAGAATTTAATGTCATAATTCAAAGGGATAAAGGGTTGTAATTTTTGTCAACATCCCTGTGAGGGTTTCTCAATTAATTGTTCACATAGTAATCCTTGGAGAAATTACAGGTACTTCTATTTTCATATAATCATCTCTTGCATAAGCTCTACATTTTATTGCTTTATGCCCACAATTATTGCAAGAGAAACAGTAACATAGAACGATACTCGGTACCTAGTTGTGAAGAGTCTTCTTGATGGAACACCTTATTTGATCATGTTGTTCTTATGGAGTAATTCAAATATTTGCTTGTCATCATCCCTTTTTGTTGTTGTTGTCTTCATTATTGAAATATATTTTGAGGGAAATTGCATAGTTATTTTTTTCTTCTTTATTTTCCAACACCACTGATCTTGAGTTTTTATTTTTCTAATCATATCCAAGTCTAGTTTTGTAAAATGGTGATCTTTAATTGTTGAGGATATCATCTAGTACTCATGTTCTTTTTCCAAAATTCAGTTGATATTTCAATTGAGTAGTTGTTTCTTGTAGCTCCTTTCTTAGAGAAATATTTACAAATTCTAGCCTTTCGCAATTGTATTCCTTATCTCATAATTGTGTTCTTAATATCTCTTCAAAACATTTTTCTTCTTCTAGTTGAATATTTAAATCAGTAATGACCTTTTTAGTTACTTAACTGTTATATAATTTATTTTCATTTGCATTTTGATCTTCCTCCTTTTACCTTTGAAATTTCTCTTTTAGTAATGGATTAATTTTCTCAGCTTTCCTTAAATCACTTAAATCACTAATAAGTTCCTCTTCAATACTCACTTCCCCTTCTATGTCAAATCTCTATCCATCATCAAATGTTTCATTTTGAGTATTTAATTCCATGAAAGGATCTTATTATGTATCATTATCATTGTTATCATCTTCATCATATGAGATATTTTCTTGTTTAGAGTAGAAACTTTTCTTTTAGTTATAGAATATTTTCTTCTTTACATCCTTGCCCTTTTTATACCTCTTTTCTCCCTGTTTGTTGTTGACATCCTCTTCACCATCACTAGCCTCACTTTTTGTATATGGACACTTTGAAGAAAAATTTCCTACTCTACCACAATTAAAGCATTTAAAGGGTAACTTACCTCTGAATTTGTTTGTTCCCTTTTTTAGTTTCTTCACAAAGTTTGATTCTTCTTCATTTGAATCATCATAGGAACTTTTACTTGAATTTTACTTTTTCTCCCTTGCCTTCTTCGAAGCTTTAAAGGATGCTTCTATTCTTGATGTTTTCTCATTTTATGTCCACCTTTCATATGTTGTAAGGATTCCATGCAACTCGTCCATTATTAGTTTGTCCAAATCCCTTAGTTTGCCATGCAAAGACCCACTACAACAAATTTGAATTTTAAGGGCGATTGTCTTCAACCTCCAAAAGTCACTTTTGGGGGCAGTTTTGGCTTTGGAGGTGGTCTTCACAAAACTGCCACTAATAGCACCAATGCTAATTTTTTTAACTTTTAGGGGCATTTCTGGAAGAGATCAAAACCGTCCCCANAAAAGTCACTTTTGGGGAGTGTTCTAAAACCCCCCCTGAAAAAAAGTCACTTTTAAGGACGGTTATAAACCCCCCTCATAGAAACCAAAGGGGGTGGTTCCAAATCCCCCCCCAAATGTCCTTATTACAAACCTTTGGGGGCGGTTTCAAACCCCCCTCGTAGGTACCTATAGAGGTGGTTCAAAACCCCCACTAAAAATCTTTACAAACCTTTGGGGGAAGTTATAAACCCCCCTCGTAGGTACCTACGAGGGCAGTTCAAAACCCCCCTTAAAAGTATTTATTACAAAAATTTGGCAGAGGCTATAAACCCCCCTCGTAGGTACCTACGGAGCCAGTTCAAAACCCCCCCTAAAACTATTTACAAACCTTTGGTGGTGGTTATAAACCCCCTCGTAGGTAACTACAGAGGCCTATCGAAACCCCCCCTAAAAATATTTACAAGAATTTGGGGGAGGTTATAAACCCCCCTCGTAGGTACCTACGAAGGCAATTCGAAACCCCCCCTAAAAATATTTACAAGAATTTGGGGGAGGTTATAAACCCCCCTCGTAGGTACCTACGAAGGCAATTCGAAACCCCCCCTAAAACTCTTTACAAACCTTTGGGGGTGGTTATGAACCCCCCTCCTATAAAATTATAGGGGGGGTTTTGAAACCCCCTTGTAGTGACATATGAAGTCAATTTAGAACCCCCCTCATAGCCATAATAAATCATAATAAAATTTATTTTATTTAAAACATCAATATTGCAATATCAGTAGGGCACGAAGGAATCGAACCTTCAACCTCCTGCTTGTAAAGCAAGTGCTCTACCATTGAGAAATAACCCTTTAAGAATTGGGGAAAGGGGCAGTATTAACACCAATATTGCATAATTTGTAATTCTAAGAAAACACTAATAATACCAACATTGTTTCTGACTCGATAGACCTAAGAAAGTAGTATAAATGGATCTGACCTTATTTAGATATATGCTAACCACTTCAAATTGTATGGCTTAAAAATTCTTTAAATATATGCTAACCACTTCAAATCCTATGATGTAATCAAGATAATGTATATGTATGCTTGGAAATTCACATTTAGACTCTGAAATGTATAATTATGCATCCAATTGACCTTAAGTTGGAAGTTAAAAAGAAGAATATTATGCCACCTAGGAAGACACTAAGTTTGCTTGATTATGATCATGCCATTATAGGGGGACTAGTGCAATCAGCTATGGTTGGTTTATCATTGCAGTTATCTATTGTATAATATGGTATTCCTCACAAATATATCGAATACATAAATGTTGTTTGTCATTATTTCTATGCTACTGTTATTTTTTCTTAGGCGGCTGGTTCATCCTTTTTTCAATGACGAAACCCAAGTTTATGGGAATGTATTTAGCAATAACCATGCCAATCGACATAATCCTAAGGCCATAGATCCTTCTTATCTTAACTCCATTAAGAGTGGAGCAAGGTTTCCATATTCTAAATAAAACTAATCCTAAGTGTAGTGGTAATAGAAGCTTCATGATTTATTAAGCAAGTAAAGAGACTAAACAACTCCAGATGCAGCCTTCAATGCTTAACAGCACCAGATGAATATATACTGGCCAACTTCTCCCACCCACATTGTAGAGAACCTGGGTGCTATCATAAAAAGAAGTAAAAATGTAGGAAAAGAAAAAAATGGAAAATGTGTTAAGAGCATCTTGGCCTGGTCAATGAAAGTAGTAAGCTAATATAGCCCCCACTAGGATTCAAGTCCTACTGAAAACATGTGTTTGTGCTCACACCAGAACACACCAAAATTTTTTGGGACCAGGTTCTAGTTCTAGGAGTCTTTGACAGAATAGATACCCCAGCCCCTATGGAACTCGAATGATCCAAAGGGATACCTGTGGTACTCAATCCATAATAGAAATCTTAGTAAAAAACAATACCCCAACCCTTATGACACTCAATAAGCCAAAGGGCGGCCTATGACACTCGATCCATAATAGGAAGCTTAGTAAAAAGAAAAAACAATTGATGCTCGAGAAATAAATTATTTATGATTAGGGACCTACTAGAAAAACCGTGTCAAATGCAGCTTGACAACTTCCACAGATGTTTAGATGCCTCAATCTGTTGCACTTCACTGCCAAAAATACCAGTGGTGAATCAGTAACTTTTGAACATCCACTTATATTAAGCTTTTCAAGTTGATTACAACCAAGCGCCATAGCATTGATAGATCTGTCTGCCAACTAGGTACTGTTCAAAATGTCTAGAGAAAACAAATCATGACAGTACTTTGCAAACATTTCCACTGCTTGATCATCGAGTTGATGTTGGTTCTGGCATAGATTAAGGGACTACAAACGAGTGAATTTAGGATCAATTGATAGAAGTAATTTGGTCATATTTGAATTACACCTGCATTGCAAAAATTATAATTCTCAATGATCAAGAACATTCAAGGGAATGCTATCTACCACAAAACCAGACTTGCAAAGAGAAAAGATAATTAAAAACAAATTCATTAAAAAAACCATAAGACCGATAGAAAAGAAATTCTAGATGGAAGAAATTGTCCTGCAACAGTAAGGCATAAAACCTAGGATATCTCGATTCATAAATTTCTTTTGTAAAAAAGAACCCCTTTTCAATTTAGACCCTTATTTTATGGATGCAAGTTTACTAGAAAAGACCTGTATTATCAAGTACATAGAAAATTCTTAGTTGGACCCCTATACCAACATCATAAATAATAGCCTTGCAAAAGATCAAATTTGTTGGGAACCTGTTCTTAGTTATGAATAATTCATACATTATTCAATCTAATATGCTTATCAGATCAGATATTCTCAAAATTTCAGGTCATTTTGGAAATAATCAAACTGGTTACCAGTGGTGGCCTTACAATTTAAATCTACCTTGGCAGTTAAGAGAGGCCAAGCTGAAGCACTAGTGAGTCAAACTCGTTGTAAGAAAGTCCGGCAGAATGTGTTGGGATTTCTTGCCAAATCATGGGTTCATTAAAAAACTAGGAGGATCCCCTTTATAAAAATTTAAAACCCATTCTAAATTTTTGTATAGACCAAGTTTGAACATTTGTAGCGATTGTATCTATACAACAACTCTATAAACCAAGACAAAAGGACTAAATGTAATTGAATATAAACAAAATATGTCACTGCTTGAATTGTTACCAGGGCATCTCAGCATAATTGTTGGTTTCTATTAGATTTCATCTTGAAGTGGATAGGCTGAAATATCAAGTAATACTGACTCCATATGGCATGTAGACCCTAGGTAACGGGGCTTTGGCTTCTAATTGGAAACTCAATTTGAGACATCAGAACTTACGATAAGTGTAAGGATATTTGAAATGAATCAATACAGTAAAGTGTTCACTAATGTCATGCTCGTTGCATTCTGACAGCAAGTTTGCATGCTATGAAGAAATAGTTCCCCTTCGTATGGAACGTTGCAAGAACTAACATATACTTTGTGGACATAACCACGTGATTTCAATTCATGGAATCCAAAAAAGGCATAGAAATAGTAAATTCCACAAAAGTAATAGAAATAGTGAATGCAATGTAGTCCAGAGGGGCAGTACCCAGTTCAATGTCTTATACACAAAAACATGAACCACGACTAGAAATAGCTACAACATATTAACACCCTAAAACATTATTCTTGCCACCAAAGATCTCCTAAAAGCAGAATAGTAACAAAAACAAGAGATAACTAGGATAGTGGTCAAGCAAATCCCCCTAGATATAAAAGCATCCCCATCAACCGCTTCATTTCAAATTTAATTAAAACTTAATAAAAAACAAACCATGTACACGCTTTAAACAAATTATATTGCACCTCGCTTAATCATCTAAGCCAGTGAAACAGCTCAAGTACATTCCAATGGAACCGTCCACCCATAGAGTAACAATCAGAAACGAAACAATGGTATGACAATGTTTGATAGGATTGATGTACAAAATTATGGTTTTTTTGAGCTTCTCAACAAAACCCTGTTATCATAATTCAACATAATGACACATGCAGCATGCAAAATACATATATTTTCATAGAAATAAATAACATTCAATTGCAAATTCATAAACAGAACAAAGCGCTTATCTTTTATTAGAATATATTCCAAGTAACTGGCTATGTACGAGCGATTTTCCACCCAATTGTAGGAATCCAAGGTAGATTCCACCCCCAACCCAAGCTATGAGGTCTTCATAGCAAAAGAACCAAGCCACAAGCTTTTATCTCACTCAACCTAACCCACTTTCTCTCATGGCTCAGTGAATCTGCTCGCTACAAAGTACTCCAAGCATCTCATACAATAATCACACAACCATTGCACTCTCTTCCACTATTCTGCATAACACAGAAGATATATTCCCTTTCTCTACTCAACAATCCATTGGGAATGTTTTTCCCTTCAAGTTCTCTTCAGTGCATGTAGCAAGTCCAATCCACTAAATGCTTTCTGAAATAGCCTACAATCATATCACTTGTCTTTCAAGCATCTAATTAGCAGGAAATACATAGCAAGTGAATACTTCCTAGCTTTCCCAACCTCTACGCTTTCCTACAACCACCTACCTCTTATCCAAGCTCTGCAAATTCCTCTTTCATAGTGTTGGTTTTGGTCAAATTCCATTGAATAAGAAAAGCAATGAATAACACAACATGAGAAGTGTGAAACACTTAAACATGAATGTGAGACATAATTATAGAATGAATGACAATGAGAGAGTTGAGGGAATGATGGATGAATTATTCTTCAGGAGAATGAAGAACTATTATGCTTCCCCGTAATAACTGTACTCGTCCTATGCTCCATTAAGTTATGACACCTACCCATCAGATCTTACATACTTAGCTTTCTTTGGAAACTTGTGGCTTAGGAAGGATCAAACAATTCATGACTAGGGAAGGGACTCATTTACCATAAGACAAGGTAACCAAGTTTTATCTATTAAATTTGAGGACACATATAGTCGAAATAAATAACTTCATGATGACTTGGAGAGAATGGAGTCCTAGTCAGTCATTTGGCATGAATATACAGAACCTGTGGATAGCACATTAATGCATGAAGAATGTTTTCCATACCAAATGAATTCAAACAATCGTGTATATTTGATTAGGATAGAGTCAAATTGAAGTGATAAATCCAAGGTGGCAGAAATATCACAGCAAAAAATGTCTCAAAGCGTATAGCGAAATTCTCTTTCAGTTTTGTATTGTTCTAGTTAGGATATTTCCTGTCATTGATAGTTGGATGAATTTATTCTGCTTTACTGGGATAAAATAGTTGATCTCCATCTCCATCTAAAGTTTATCTATTTATATAAGCATAAAGGGGCATCCGTATGGTAATAATTTAGGTAGAAAATTAAGATACCATATAAAGAACTCGACATAATTGAAAGTAAATGGAAAATGGAAAATGACACATGCCCTTATTACGATAAACAAGCATACTCCTTTGAGAATGAATTATGTTCCAAGAAATTACACCATGCAACCCATCCATTATTTTCCAACTTAGTCAACTATATTTTCATTTTTGTTCAAAGACCATGGAAAGAAACTTACCAGTTTAAGAGGATGAATAACATGCTAGAGAGAAGAACAAGTACAAGAACATGGAATACTATACTTGAGCTACTAGAATCTAAGGCAACGTACAACATCATTGCAAGACATGTTCCTAGGCACAGCATCACACATTTGAGAACCAACCATGTCGAACTCTAGAATGTCGTTGCATAGGAACTATATTAGTATATAATGCAGAAAATGAGAAGCATTGTAGATTAAATAATTTAATGTAAACAAATAATTGCAAGTGAACACACATTTACACCAGGAGCCAAAGCACACAGTAGAACTACTTCAATAGCTGATGTTTTTTCAAATGCAACACAATTCTCAGATTCTCCCATGGCCAAAGCTGGAAAAGTGAACAATATAAGTTATCATATGACCAAAATATTGTTTCTTTAACCAATGACTAACTATAGGAAAGAATGGACTAATGGGTTCTTAAAGCCCATCAGAAGTTCAGAAGTTAATTTGCATGAAATTTGGAAGCAAACAAGGACTTCGACAAGAAAATAAAATTATGAAGCTTAATAGAGGGGTAAATTTATCAAAATATTATTTTATTTATCCTTTTATGTAAGATGACAACACATGCAAAAGTATCCAAAGGCTACTTACCAGCTACCAAATCCTAATACACAATCCTTAAACAACATGGAACAATATAATCTCGAGGATAATATTCATGTCTTCAGCCAAGAAGTAGCAGCAAAACACTGTGGAGGGTAACTTTCAATGAAGGGATATGCGGTAAAGTGATAATGAGCGGTTTGCTCATGTCTAGGATCATAGCCATAAGGCTTAATTACAATTAAGGTCCACATGTGGCAACAAGTGAATATTACAATTTACATCATCATTTCAACACTTCTGGCAAAAATCTTGAAGAACAGTAAGCTATATTTCACTTTGAGAGAGATTTATTGCATTCAGTGGTAATTGAATTTGATCCATGAAGAATGTAGATGACTCCTCAGTGCTCAACCTTGAACAACAAGACATTTTCTTTTTATCTCCAAAATGCAACAAAGCTTTTCATGTGTGATGCAAAACAATAAGACTCAAGAGGGAAACAATACAAAATATCGAATCTTCCTCCTGGTGATGCTCTGGAAAAGTTTGTACATTCATGCTTATTTGAATGGTTGGCTGATAAAATCAAGAAGTTGAATGGCCAAGATCCAGAATCTAAAACTCAAATTGGAGTCTTAGACATCTGTGGTTTTGAATGCTTTAAGAAAATCAGATTTGAGCAGCCTTGGCAGTATTTTAATCGTTGTTTCCTTAAAGTGGAGCAAGGTATTCCTAAAGATGATCCATGTAACCCAGCAATCCTGGTAGCGTGGTTGAATACAATGGTGTTGATTGTGCTGCTTGTGGTGACGGTCTGTTTGAAACTATTTCTGCAAAGGTAATCAGTTCAATAATATTTGGGGGAAACCATAGTTAACCAATTCATGAATAAAGATCCATCTACTTTTATTTTCTTCCCACTTGTTTTACATTCTCTTGATTTAATAATATCTGCATGAGAGGAACCTTCCATAGAAGTACAAGTGAGCCAAGTATGAATTCACCTATTAAAGATGTCATTTCAATACTTCAGAAAGGATATTTTGTGACTATTTTTTTTTTAATTTGGTATATTGTCCAATTGTTGAGTCTACATTGTGCCTTCTATGCACCAATCCATCTCCTATAGCACGGTTAAATTTTGCACTACATGGGCTTGTAGAATCACAACATCATATACTTTTTCTTGGAACAGTCAATATTATACAGACTATAAATATGAGGTTGTATGAACAACGACAATGTTGATCTCTACAGAAGATGAAATTAATATAATTGCAAGAGATGGCTTGGGTTTAGAATCAACAACTCTTCCAGTTCTTATCATCACAGCTGCAATTATGTCTGCTTTCTGACATGGACAAACTTTAGGCCTCATTTTGAGGCTGATGGAACTCTGAGGTGGCCTTTTTGGCACTAGCTACTATAGGAATGCTCAATACTACAGCAAACAATTTAACAAAGGATATATTTGATCCAATAGCTGGTAATGCAGGTGGAATTGTGGAATTGAAAACAACCTCAAAGTATAAGAGAAACCACAGCTGTACTTGATGAAGTTGGCAACTACCAAAGTCTTTCAAATTAATTATGTTGCATTGGCTTATTTTCTTCTATCTAGTACCTTAATGGATGAAGTATCATCTTTTGGTCATCAGACTGTCAACCAGGTTGATATTGCTATTCCAGAGGCGCTTGTTGGAGGACTATTGGTACTGCAGCTTATATACCTACCTTATCTGGCATGGACAAACTTCAGGCCTCATTTTGAGGCTGATGGAACTCCAAGGTGGCCTTTTATGGAACAGGCATAGCTAATATAGGAATGCTCAATACTGTAACATATTGTTTGACAAAAAAAAATATTTGAGCCAATAGTTGGTAATGCAAGTGGAATTGTGGAACTGACAACATCCTGAAATTGTAAGAGAAACCACAGCTGTACTTTATGTAGTTGGAAAAAACACAAATAACTACCAAAGGCTTTCAAATTAATCATTTTTCATTGGCTTGTTTTCTTCTCTTCGGTACCTTAATGGATGAAGTATCATCTTTTTCTCATCAAAATTTCAACCAGGTTGATATTGCTACTCCAGAGATGCTTCTTGGAGGCCTATTGGGATTGTGTATTATATACCAACCTATTCAATCCATGTGCATGTTTTGAGGTTGGTAGAATAGCAGAGAAAGTTGTTAACAAAATGCAAATATGGTTTATAAAATAAACTAGCATAATAACACACCAAGCAAAATCAGATTATCGACATTGTTGCAATAGTAGCATATGCTCACTTCAAGGGATGACAAAGACTGGTGCTTTGGTTGTTATATCTCATATTTCCATTGACGTATTGTGTAATATTCTAGGAAGGTTTTCATATCAGACTAGTTGGAACCAAATTTAATGCAGATCCTCATGTTTGCAACAATCTCTATTATTCCCATGACCTTGTTTTTTTTAACAATACTGGAGGTGTTTGATAGAAGGAAAATAAGTTCATAAAAGGTAGTGTTCTTTGTGGAATTGGAAGTGATGCTAATAAGGCATCAGTTAGTGTTGAACCTTCCCTCTTGTCAAGAATAGATCCAATATGGCTCTGGGTAAATATGGAAACTTATGTTGGAATATGAATAGTATGGGGTAAATTGATAGCAACCTTGACAAAAGGAGGCACAACTGAAACTCAATCTGGAGTCAAACTTAATGTTGTTGCAAAAATAATTCACAAGGTAGGATTAGATTTTGCACATATAACATTGTGAATGATTGTAATGAAGGTGGTTCTAAAATTCGGCTTAATGAAACAAGCTCTTGAAGTTTCTCTCTAATATTAAAAATTCTTTTTTTTAGGAAATGACATTGAAGATACTGGTAATATATTAAGGACTAAGAATGCTATTGGCACAAAAAGTTCAAACACAGAAACCAGGAGAAAAACTATGGTTCCAACTCTAGTTTTTCTTTTCCAAGAGCTTTCCCATCTCATAAAGTTGGTACATATTTGAATTGCCAATAAACTTTAAGGCTTGAGTTTCTGTCCAAAGTGAAAAAAATTGACTTCATATAACTGTGGTCGACATTTCAAAGACTGCAAAAATAATGGAGAAGGTGCTTGCTAAAAAATAGTATTTTAGTGCATTTCCCAGGAATGAGAAGGTGCCTGCTAAAAAATAGTATTTTGAGAAGACTGGAACAAAATCAAACAATTCAAAGTCTCATAGTGCATCAATTCAAGTAATCACTCTACTTCCTCTAAATTTACAATCAGCCACTTTTTGATAACTTTGTTTCCTGTTTTATCCTACAGATTGTTCTTTGAAGGTCTATATCTTTTGGTTTGGATTTGTGGTTCATGCTTTTTATTATGATCATGGAGTCACCTAATATTTAGTCAAGTTTATTCCTTTTGTTATGAGTATCTTACATCATTGGCATAGGGATAAATATTATTCCTAATTATTAGTTTTTGTTCCTAGTTTCCATGCATGCCTTGTGATGAGTTTTCCCTTGGGACTAAAGATTACCCCTCCACACACACACACACCTGCCACCATTGGATTTCCTTTCGATGTTCCATCGAAGTATAACAAATATTTTTCTTAGGTCCATATTTAGACACATATAGGAGGTGGTAGAATGTGTTTATATATTCCTCCTTATTTAATTTTTCCAAGATTAGGATCTTCAGGCCTAAATGAATTCACTATGAAAAGAAGGCTACAGAAGAATGAGACAATTCAGTGTAAACTGATCAAAATATTCATGGAAAATTAAAAACACATGGAGACCAAATTTGTCAGTACAAAATTACATGAATTATCATTAAACTGTAAGTGATACAATGGTGTTACAATAGGAAAAAATTGAATTCCTTAGGTAGGATTCGAATTTAGCAACTTGGACTGAATCTAGTGCTAACTCACTGTGGGAAAATCACCACTAGAGATCACTAGTGCAACTTTGGTCAACTAAATAAGTTCATAATCAGTTAATTGATCTAGGTAGGTGATAAAATGTGCCCAACCTCCCATAAATCATGCAAACTCTCTCTAGGTTGAATGAAAGTGAACTAACTAATGGGAATCAGAGCATAAATGAACATAATTGAACACCAACTAGCGTCAGCTGTTGGTGGCACTTAGAGTAGGTTCCTAAATTATAGGGATTGGTCTCTAGAGCTCCTCAACTCATGTAGACATATGCATTAAGTTTTAGGTGGGACCCAGATGAGTCCCCCATGGCACTAGTGAAGTGGCAATGATCTCCTAAGCTAGGAAAATACAAATAGACTATGGTGGTCAAGGGAGAATTAAATAATTAATCCTAACACTCCTATCCATTATGATTCCTAATCCATTAGTTAGTTACCCATGTATAGCAGAGAAGGGCTAGACATTTTCATAGTAAATTATTTTCCTGTGAGGCAACAGTTGTAGGAGAGGTGTAAAAATACTAAAAAAATCATTTTTTAGACATCCAAAATTTCCAAAAATAAATTTAGGAAGATTCAACCATGCTTGACAAAGAAGAGCCTTTGATTTAAACATCCGCTATGTTGTTGCAAACCATATTGTAAATGATCTAGTGTCAAGGAGTGTCGTTTCTTGTTCCTATCTTTCCCTTTGCTAGTATCCATATTTCTTGTGCAAAGGGACACTCCACTAGTAAATGTCATGTTGTTTCTTCCCATTCAATAAACAGAAATCATCTTGAGGGACCTTGAATGCCTCACCTTTTAATATTTTCTTTAGTGATGATTTTCCCATGCACAACCAACCAACAAAAGAGATTTATTTTTGGTGACCCTATAAATTTCCAAATTCTTTTCCACATGGGGAAGGATGGGGGGTTACATTTTTTAGTTGTAATATTTATATATTTTGTGATACAGTATATCCGATTTTACTTTCCCATCATATTTGGTATTATTTCCTTCAATGTATATGTACTACTTCTATTAACATATTTTTTAGTTTCCCATATATATCTTGCAGCTTAGTTGGAAGATATAAGATTTTCCATCCTTTCTAGGTCTCTATTCCCCTATCCAAAGGATTATGTCCCAAATATTTTTTATATCTCTTTCATTCATCCATTATTCAAGGTTATGAAGACCTGCTTGGGTTTGAAAGGTTCTCGACTGAGAATTTTATGTGTCCAAAATTTAAATTTCTTTGCATTCTCCATTATCTAATGTAGACCCCTTTGAAAGAAGTCTCACGAGGCCCTGCACAACTTCAAAATCTATATTTTTCCCATATTTTGGGTTCTTGTCTAAACATCATAGTTTATTCCATCCCATGTATTTATTTTGCATCACTTGTTGTTCCCATTCTATTCTTATTCCAAAAATATACCATGGGATTTTCTCTCCAAAGGATAGACTGATTAATTGGGGGTCCTTTATTTAAAGCTTGCTTTCATTGATAGGCCTTCTGACTATATTTAAGTTTATGAGATTAAATTTGTTCTCGTTATTTTCATTTCCCTGCCATATAAATTTGTGCATGAGTTTACTAAATTGAGTTTAAACTCATTTAGGGACCAATAAAACCACACACTCAAATACTGGCAAGGATAAAAACACAGCCTTGATAAGCACCATTTTATCAGCGGGATTAAGCCATAGAGATCAGCAGTGTCATATTTTTTACTTGAATTTTGTTAGAATGGACTCCCATATTTTCATTGATGGCATTGCAAAGGTAATGGGAAATCCTGAGTATTTAAATCTTCCCATTCGATTGAAACTAGGATTCCAAACTTTATGGATATTTCTACTACCACATCTTGAGTTATGTTCTAGCTGTAAATGTGAAATTTTGATTTGTTAATTTCTCCCAAGGGGAATTGCACTATCCTGGAAAAATAGCTTTGAATATTTTCCCCATTATTATTGATGTCCTCCAATAAATAGAGTGTCATCCATGAATTGAGAGGTTTTTTCTTTTACTCTCTCCGTTATCCTTAACCATGGGGTATTTCCTTGTCTCCTTTCTTCCTCCATATTTCTACTCAGTACATCTTCCACTATGATGTAAAGAAATGAAGATAGGCAGGTCCCTTGCCTTAATCCTCTGCTTAGTTAAAAAAAATTCACGGGTCATCCATTTATTAGCGATGCGATCGAGGGGCTCCCTATACAATATTCAACCCATGCCATAAATTTATTTTCCATATCTATCTTGATGATCATTCCCTTCTCCCTTCTTTTTTTGTTGGAATGGATGGCTTCCTATATCAGGATTACATTGTCCATCTGGAGTGTTTTCTCCACAAACACTCCTTGGTTTTAAAAAATTATCATTGGAATGACTCTTTTAAGTTTATTAGAAATGGTTTTGATTACTACTTTGTAAAAGGAATTATAGAGAAAAATTGGATCGAACCTTCTAAAGGAGGAAGGTGCAAAGTCTTCGGGAATAAGAGCTAAGAAAGATGAATTAGTCCCTCCTCCTAAATTGGGCTTATATTGAATTTGAATCATCGTCCCTCTTAAATATTTTTTTATTATGGGCCAACAATATCTATAGAAGTGAATTCAGAAGCCATCAATCCCCAAGGTTTTATCTGGATCCAATTCCCATATGACTTGAATTATTTCTTCTTATTTTATCCTCTACAATATATTTGAATTGTCTTCTATTGTGACCAACTTCGGAACATGTGAGATAAGCTAGTCTCTTGAACCTAGATCAATGTCTCCTGCTTTTGTACAAAGCGCTTTTACGGTGGAGAGCCTCTTTTTTAATCTCTTCAAAGTCTCTTATGATGTTTCCTCAATCATCCTTTATCTATGCAACATTATTTCTTACCTTTCGGGACTAAGAATGTTTATGGAAATATATCATGTTTCTATACCCCGCTTTAAGACATAGGATTCATGATTTTAGTCTCCATTATTCCTCTTCTTCCCGGTATAATTTACTCAATTTTTCCTACGACTAGGATTCCTTTTATATTTCTTCTCTAGTGATCAAGATGATCTCCATTTTTAATTGCTAAATCCCTAGAGTGACTTGTTTCTTTTCTCTTTCTTGGATTATTGGTTGGATCATTGTTTTGACCCACTCCTTTAAGTATTTTTTGGTTTGGAACAACTTCTCCTCCCACACAAAGGAGGGGGAGCCTAGACATATGGCATCATCACATAATACACATGATGAGAATGAGACACTGGTGATGATGCCATATGTCTAGTTTGAATCCCTATAATTTCCTAGATTTCCCCTACTTATATCCCTTGTGTTTCTAATTGCATGTTATCACTTTGTGTTTCTAATTGCATGTTATCGCTTTCAATTTCCAAGGGTGCCTCCTGGTGTGGCTCTTCCCTTGGAGATAAGTTTTCTTGGATTTCTTCATTCTCTTCCTCTAAGATATCTATGGTTTCAAACAAGTTATTATTTGTTACGGCCTTCCCCTATATGTTCATTTTGTTTGGACCTTTCATGTTTTCTTTAATTAATCCTTCTTCTACCCTGTTTTTTTATTGATGCTTAGGGTTTGTTCCTTGCTTTTCTTAGTTATATTGATCTCCTTTTTCTGGTTCCTAAGCTTCATGTACTGCATTTTGATAGTCCTTTTCAAAAAAAAATGTATTCATAGCATATTCTACATTTGAACGACAGTTTCTTGTAATCTAGCTATTGAATGTGGATCCAGTATCGATTTTTAGTTTGATCACTTCCAGCAATCCAATTTCTAGATTGATCTCTATGACATATATTCTAGCGTAGGTGTACTGATATTTAAGTTCTACCCTATTAATATACCTTCCTAATGCATTACCAACATATCACATTGATTCATCACTCCAATAGTGTATTGGGCAGTGTGAGAGTTTGACTCAAACTGGGACTACTAAGGGAATGTCCATGGAAGGGTCAAAGTCAAGTGTCTATCTATTCAAGTAAAGACCCTTGGTCCCATATAGTTGGCCTCATTTCTGAAGATGAAGTCCATGTCCACTTGCATTTCAAACAGGAAAATGAAAAAACACTTGCCCACAAAGAAAGAGTGAACCCTAGCCAAGATCAGGAGTTTATAGTTTTTCTGAATTCAAACCTCCATTGATATTAATGAGGGCCAAAGCTTGGTGAACTTCCATAACAATGCTCATTGTGCCATTATTAATGCAACCCTTGTTGGTTCTACTAGGGTTAACTCCATTATGACGATCACATCATGTTTTTTCACAAACTTATTGTGATTCTAGTTTACCGCTTTCTTCCCATGAACTGCCACAATATTCCTAAAAGATTCTACTTTTGGGGGAGGGGCGAGTTCTCCTCTTGATTAATCATTTTGAAGACCTAATAAAATTCATAGGAAAGTTGTAGAACTTCTCCTGAAACTGTAGATATGTTATTCTGAAGTTATATAATCTTGGAATTTTTTAGTAAAATTTTTTTAGTCCTTTTGTTAAAGTTCATGTTTATGTCCTTCCTCTTTATTAACACCTAAGGAGAAAGGATATTATTTATAAAAAAAATAGACCACTCTAAGAAAATAGACCTAATATCTCCAAACAAATTGAAAATATTAGTTTCTATTGAAATCCTAACATTATAAGGTTCTTTAAAACTTGTCATTTTTTCTCTATGTCCCTAAATGTAATGCCATCTATAGGAACCTAAATAGCACCATATTCACTTCACTTTAATGCATGTTAATCTATAAATTGTGCTCTGTTTTTTCACCTACACAATCATTGCGAACATGGAATTATAGGAATATGATGAAGAACCTTTCCAGGATTACATGATCAATTTGATCTACTACTTCCATGTTTAGGTAGATCCAACTTTGTTGCAAGTTGTTCATAACATAATTTATTCTCATTAGAATGCGGAAATGGATTCATGTTCCATCTTTATAGCTTGAGACAATTCTTGGCCTGTATAAGGTAAAGTATTTGACAGTGGTAAGAAAAAATCACTTAACAATGTACAACATTCATAACTAAATTATTGCAATAACTATTCATCAATATTACAAACTTTGTATAATTAACACTAATGTGTTGTGTGTGTGTGAAGAATTATAATGCATACCTTTGGATCTGTGTGAGACAAGGTTTGACATTTCATTTGAGACCTTCAAGTTCATCAGTTCACCAACAACAAAATAATAGATAAAATAATTATCCATGAGAATTCATATAAGGGTTTTGTCGCCTTATCAATCAAAGGTATATTATGAACATTATAAAATTTATCATCCATTGGGGAAAATGTGTGTGGATAAATATATTTATCATGTCATTCTCAATTATATCTGTTACCTCCCAAAATAAAATAAATTTATTTATGATAGTAGGAAGAATTTAAATGATGCACTGAAGGATATGAAGATCACTAACAGTTTTGAAGACCTCTATTTTTTATGCAAATTTCACAAAGTTGTAGCTTTGGTGACTTGGGCGAGGATTGGAACATCTCATTAGCCACTGAAAGATGGAAGATCAATAGCAGGTGGAAAACGCCTTCAACAGATAGGCATATTGTTGAAACTTTTACACCATCGGAGCCTTTTTCAAATAGTAATCGGAAGTAATGAAGACTACAGATCAGCAAGACAGTCCTCTGCGGAGCCGCAACTACGGAAGATACAGTGACTAGAAGTTTCGCAACTGCGGAGAATAGAATGATTAAAGGCAGCCGATAAATCAAAATCACCGATCAGAGAGAATGGAAACTTCGACGTCGAAGAGGATAAAGACTAACCGGCGGTGAATTAGTCCTCTAAGTAGCCGCAACGGTGGAAGAAATATAAACTACGGGGTCCGCAAGCAGATGAAACTTCGGTGTCAGAACTCAGTATCACTAGCCGCTGGCAAGATAGTGAAATTGGAAGCCACAACGGCAGAAGAAAGAAGACGAACAACTCCGGTACTATAGTTATTACCGCTCCCGATCATCGATGTGTTAGTTATGGAGAACGTCGATTAGGAGCGTAGATGAGATAAAAGAAGAAACCTCTGACCATCGATGAAGAAGCCATCACGACACTGATGATCTAAGGAGCGCTGATACTACGGCAACAAAGAGACTTGGAGCGCTGAAATGGTGGAAGAAAGAAGATTAAATAAGACAAAGCTTCTGATCAACGACTGCGGCAACAAAGTAAAAAGGGGTTTCGAGCGGATTGAACGAGACGAGGCACTTCAGTTAAACACCGATACACTGGCTGTTGGCGGCAATTTCACAGCAAACCAGCAGTAGTGGTTATCAGCTACCACTTCAGTCATTAAAATATCGCCTAGTGAACTAGATCTTCACAACGAATAAACAAATCGTTAGCAAGGGTTTGAAGCCCTAATCGGGAAAAAATTATGACTTTCATTGATTTTTGATGTAAACAAATCGAATTTTCAAGATCTGAAAATTTTGTAAAAGGCTATAAAGCCCATGATTATTTCATTAATAAAGGTTCGACTCTGGGGATTTATGAGCCTGTTCCATTATCAAGCGTCTCATCTGGTTTATTCTAAGTATAAGCTCTTTTGTTGTGATTTGTTCAGCCATATCTTTCTTTACTGTGTTTATTGCCTGAATGTGCATTTAGGTAATTTTCAGATTTATTAAAGGGCCGATAGCTGTCATCCTATTGGTTATTTAGTGATATTTCAATTTATAAACACCATCCTTAGCAATATTTAGCCATTTATATGCATGTGTTATGCGTGTAAGTCTGCCAGCCTGGTGAGTTCTCCATCCTTGCACCTTTTTGTCAAACTACTGAACAAGTTGCAACTAAAAGCCTTGTGATTGAGTGAGCTTCATGCATGTCTTGAGAGTGAGAGGTTATATAGGTTATCCGGCTTGATCCAATTCAGAAAAACCCAAAAAATAGTTTAAGTTACCAGGCATCCTCGAGCTACAACCTAGAGGAGTTTCCTGGAGTGATAACAATATCAACATCATTTTCTTTCATAGGATTAACTTTATATAAATGAGCGTGTTCACCATTATTTCTACTACAATTTGGCACATCCTTATGCAATTCAATTCTAGGATGTTGTTAATCCTTTTATATTATGACATTACATATCTATTTTTTAATAGTAATATCTTTATTGGTGAAATAATTGTAATTGTACCCTTTGTATTCTATATACATATACTAAGGATACCTAGTTTTAGACATCGTGTCATCTCATCTTATGTATTTTATACATTGTAAAAATAAGTTGCCCTCTTATCAAGAGGCTTCTTATCATCTATTTATTTCATTCTCAAGGCATTTGGTTACTCTTGTTTACACTAAAACTATTTGTTTTGGATGTTTCATATTTTAGAGCCTCAAAATATATAGTGAAGTACATGTGATAAAACTTTCATGTCTTAGTTCAATATAAGTTTAGGGTTATATTCTATTTAAGTTAGATTGTTTTACTAGTCTCAAACAAGTGTTTTGGGTAAAACTAGTGTATATGAATATTTAAATATCCGAGTTGAGTGCCACTAGTTGCATCATGGAGAATATATACCATATCATTTTTTGTAGAAATTCCATAATCATATCAAAAAAATTGAACACCTGGAAGGTCGTACAAATTCATAATGTTACCATAACTTTCTCTTTATAAATTAGAAGTTGTTCAAACTTGTGGCATTTCAGAGAAGACATAATAGGATACTACAACATGAACTCTTAGACTTTGGGGGGAGGGGCGGCTGTTAGATATAATTTAGCATAAATATCGGTAGAAAGACAACCTACAAACCAAGGATATTTAAGGTATGTTGACTTGAAACTTGCATAACATTTGATTCAAATATATGTTCTAGATGATTCAAAAGGTGTGACAAATAAAATAAAGAAAATTATATGTAAAAATTATTTTGTAATCTTATAGAAAGGGGTTCTACAAAATAATCTACATCAATTAAACCTCCAAAGAGCTCAACCATGATGCATGAAGAAAATGAAGAAATGTATAACCAACTGTCCAATTTGGACAACAAAGTTAAAGAATTGAGTGATACACTAGTGACACATGATAGTTGGTAAACACAAAAAATTATATAGAAGTTTATTTGAAACTAAATAAGAAAAATATGGAAACAATGGATTAAATATGCAAACAACAAATCAAAAGAGGAAAATTATGCCCAATGATATCAAATATATGAGAAGGGTAATTATGAATGAGATGGGACTCATATTAAACTCTAATTCACCTTCTCATGAAGAATATGAGGACAATAAAAGGGTCACATCCTATTCACATATTGAGAAAGTAAAAAATAAAAAATTGGAGGACAACAAGTCCGAGTCACTGACACTTGACCATTCATCACTCCATAATCCACATCATCATGGGTCCAAATCCAGATTAAGGATATATTTCAGTCCAAAGATTAATATTAGAAATTTTTATGGCAATGATTGAATAAAATGGATATTCCAAATGGAGCAATTTTTTTATCTACACCAAGTGCCAACTTTACAAAAGTTAACTATTGTATCCTTGTATTTAGAACCTAGTCAATCTCTGTGGTACCAATGGCTTTATGACGATAAAAAAGACTATAGTGTCTCTTGTTATATATTTATGGATGAATTATATCACATTATTGAGATATTAAAAGAAACACCTTCTTTACACAATCGATAAATCTAAGACAAAGAGGTCCAACTACAAAGCGCATTAATCAGTTTCAAAAGTTGAGTAAAGAGTGAAGAACATTCTATAGGATAATTTCTTGGACCTCTTTATGGGAATTTTAAACCATTCCTTGGGAATCTTGTATTTTTTGATGATATAATAATATATTGTAGAATATTGTGAAGCATGTACAACATGTTGACATGGTCACAAAACTATTGCAAGAGCAACAACTATATGTTTATCCTTCTAGGTGTTCCTTTGGGGATTGAGCAGTGGAATATTTTGGTCATATTATATCCCATGAAGGAATCAAATTGGACCCTACAAAAATTAAAGCTATGATGGAATGGCCAATTCCCAAAAAATTGAATAATCTTGAAGGATTATTAGGATTGAGAGGTTATAACCACAACTTCATTAAAATTTATGGTCTTATAGAACCAACTCTAATGGTCTTATCAAAAAAGGAGTCATTTTCATGGACTCAAGAAGAAACAAAATATTTTCCAAAACTTAAAGAGCCTATGTGTACAAATCCTATATTAGTCGTGCTTAACTTCACAAAAACCTTTATTATCAAATGTGATTCCTCAATTCATGGAATTTGTGAAATTTTCATGCAAGACGAAAGGCCCCTTGCATTCAAAAGTTACCAACCTAACGGAAAAAACTTAATCAAACCAATTTATGAAAATAAATCATGCCCATACTGCATGCAATTAATAAATGGTGTCTTTACCTAATAGGAAGGCGGTTCAAGGTAAGAATGAATCATGATAATCTTAAGTACTTATTGGTATAAATATTATCCTCTAAAGAGAAACAAAAATAGGTAACAAATATGCTATGAGATGAATTTAAAATTATCTAGAAAAAAAGGAAAACAGAACGTTGTGGAATTTGTACTTCTAAGGAAAGAAGAAGACATAAAGGGATTAATTTATGTTATTTCCATTACGCAATCTGATTAGGTAGAAAAAGGATATAATGGAAGCATTATCAAGAGGCGTGCAAGATAATTCAACAAGTACAAGAGGACCCTAGTGCATGAGATAATTTATGTAGAAGAATGATTCACTATGGTACCTATATTTCCTTTATTTATGTAGAATTCCTAACTCAAACAAAAGGTCCTTCTGGAATCACACACTTCTCCTATATAAGGACATTTAGAGTTCCTGAAAACTTACCATAGGATAAAGAATCATTTTTTTCTATGTAGGCCTTAAATTTGATGTCCAAATGATTAGTTTTCCAACAAAACAAGGAAGAGACACTCAAGCAACCACGTATTCTACAATCATTATCCATACCGAGTTGTAATTTGGATGAAGTCACAATGGATTCTATCACATGTCTACAAAATTCTATAGGAAATAATTCCATCATGGTAGTGGTGGATCAATTCACAAAGTATGTTCATTTAGGCTTTCTTTATTATCCTTTTAAATCAAGCACCAATATTCATGGAAATAGTTTAAGTGTTAAAATATTGTAACTTCGGAAGATATTTTATTTGTATTATTGTTATTCCTCCTTCAGGAGGTTTCACTAATGTAATTGGTCATGTAAGAGTCATTGAAAGAATCAATGTAAACCTTCGGGTGTAAGTCGGGTCAATAGTACCCATGATTCAGTGTAATAAATATTATTTAGGTACTTTACTTGACAAGTCATCCATGTTAGTTAGACAAGTTGACCTAGTTAGGTTTTAGGTCAAGTCAAGAGTCCAATATAAATAGTGAGGTGTCTCCTTCATTTGTACTCACTTCACTCAAGCTAGTTCACTACAGGTAGAAGAAGAAGTGCATCAGAGAGAGAGAGAAGAAGTTATCTTGGGGTTTTACATTGTCTTGGTTTAGTTCTATACTGAGGAAGGTTTGTGGGGTTTTATACCGTGTAGTTTCCACGAGGAAAATATTTGTGTTCTTTTTGTTGTTGTGCTTGTTGTTCTTTCAGTGATCCTACTATTGTAAATTGTTTTAGAATATCATCTAAGAAATTAAGAAAACTTAACATGGTAGCAGTGCCACCCTGAAAGGAAACATTGTGCATATAGTGTTTGTTATTCCAAACAATTCCCTCGATAGATCAACCAAAAAATAGTGCTCACTCAACTTGTCCTAGGAGGGAGCATATTTATGTGAAAACATAACTGAATTTTGAGAAGTTTCATTTTGGGGCCCAACATTGTTGCCGGGAAAAAATAGGGCTTCATATTTTTCAAAGTTCCATCATCAATCTCAGGAAAAGGAAGATACAGTATAGCTCTCCTTGGGTTGGTGCATCTTTTCCACCAATCATCCCTACAAGTGATCTAAACTAAATAAATAGGGTTTTACCATAAAACCCTAGGTCATCTCGAAGAAGGTCAACCACAAGAAGTATTCTCCAATTAATTATTGTTTCTTATATTCACATTTGAGGTTCTCATTCTGTTAAAGATTAAAAAAAATACCAAGCTAGATGAAAATCTTGGGGGTGTTGATAAATTTAGAGCATGGAAATATAGGATCATGCTCATCCTAGAAGAGAATAATCTAGAAGGATTCATAAAGGAGGAAGTTGCAGAACCAGAAGGAGATGAAGGAGAGTCCAAGCACAAGAAGGATATGATCAAGGATAATAGGATCATAGCGGAGTCCAAAAAAGATCACTTGATCCCTTAAGGATATTCAAGGAAAACACCAAAGGAAATGTTTGATACCATATCCATCCTATTTGAAGGAAGACATATCAATAGGAATATGACCTTCAGAAATAAACTCAAAAGTGTGAAGGTTCAGAATTTAGAGACCATGCAATCATACTTCACAAGAGTATCCCAAATAAAGGAGAAGTTGGAAGCTATTGGTGATATGATAGAAGAAGCAGAAGTTGTAATGACCACCTTGAATGGTCTCCCAAGAGAATGGGAATATTTCATTCGAGGAATATTCTCCAGAAGAAAGTTGACCAAGTTCCAAAATTTATGGGAAGAATGTGTTCAAGAAGAAAAAAGAATAGCAGTCAGATATGAGGAAAGAACTAAAGAATATGAAGATTCGTGTGAGGAATATGTTTTGATTTCAGAACTCACAGGTTCAGTTTCACCTGGTAGTGATACTTGGTTAGTAGATAGTGGTACCTCCCAACACATGACAAGTTACAAGGATTCACTCTCTTGTCCTGTATAGAAGGATTCCCCACATAAAGTAATGCTTGGAGATAATTATCAATATCCCATAAAATGGATGGGATACTCCTCTTATAAGTTGGACTCTGTAAAGTCCATGAAGATGAAGGATATTTTATATGTCCCAGGACTAAAGAAGAATCTCATGTCTATATCATACTTATATAATAAAGGTTTCAGAGTTGTTTTCGTAGATGGTGAAGTACTCGTGTGGACAAAAGGGAAAACCATAGATGATGTAGTGGTGATTGGAGTTGAATAAAGAGGACTCTACAAATTAAAGGGGCATGCAGATTCATCCTTGATGACTAGTAATGTAAGCCCATGTGAATTGTGGCACATAAGACATACTCGTATACATTACAAAGCATTACCAATTGTGAGCAAGGTGGTGACAAGTTTACCAGAGATCTAGGTAAACCATGAAGGAGTGTGAAAAGGATGTGCGCAAGGAAATAATACTAAGAACCCTTTTCCAACCAGTGACAGTAAAGCAAAATATGTATGTGGACCAATGCAAACTACTTCATTAAGCGGGTATTTTTACTATGATTCCTTCATTGATGACTACTTCTATGAAACTTGGATTTATTTATTGAAGAAGAAAGATGAAGTGTTTTAAATTTTCAAGGAGTTTAAAGATCTTGTAGAAAACATCTCTAAAAAGAGGATCAAGACATTAATATCAAATAATGGAGGTGAGTTCACATCAGGTGAATTCAATTAATACTGGAAAGAAGCTGGGATTAAGAGGGAGATCACAATTCCCTATAATCCACAACAAAATGGTGTGGCGGAAAGGAAGAATAGATCTATCATGGAAGTTGTAAAAGCAATGATCCATGATCAAGATATACCTATGTACTTGTGGGAAGAAGAATCTAGAACAGCAGTATATGTACATAATAGAATATCCCACATTTCCCTTGGGAATAAGACTCTAGAATATATGTTTACTGGAAAAAATCCTGAATTTAGTCACCTAAAAATATTTGGTTGTATGCTATACATACACATTCCCAAGGAGAAAATATTGAAGTTGGACCCTTCAAGAAAGAAGGTATTTTTTATAAGATATAATGAGAAATCAAAGGCTTACTGAATCTATATCCAAGGATACCATCAAATTGAAATCAACAGAGATGTCACATTTGATGAAGATATAGCCTCAGAAAATCAAAGAAGAATCAGGAAAATGAATAGGAGAATGAAGCTCCTAGAGTTACAGAAATATCCGAAACTAGTCAAAAATGATGAGGAAGAAAAGTTACTTGAGGATCATAAGATGATAGAACCTCATATACCTAAAGAGTCACCTAGTGATATGATCTCATGCAAAAGAATTCATGATTGGGCACATAAAATAACTAAAGAAGAAGAAATATATGGTGTCCCAGAAGAAACCATTAGAGAAAGTAAGAAGCCAAATCCATACACCAATTATGTGGTTTTGATGTGCAATCTCATTGACAAAGAACCTACATGCTTTGAAGAAGCAAAAAAGCAGAAGGAATGGGTAGATTCCATGGTCGAGGCATACCATCCCATTATAACGAATTATGTATGGGAAGTAGTACCAAGACCGAAGAACAAGTCAATAGTATCCTCGAAATGGATCTACAAAACAAAGCATTCAGCAAATGGAAGTATAGAGGAGTAAAAGTAAATATTTGTATCTCATGGATTGTCTTAGAAGGAAGGAATCTAATATGAGGAGACTTTGCACCAGTAGCAAGGTACACCTCAATCAAAACCATCATTTCCTTGGAATCCAAGAAGAAGTGGAAGTTACATTAGATGGATGTAAAGACATCCTTCCTAAATGGAGTGATAGAAGAATAAGTATACATTAAACAATCACAAGGTTTTGAGACAGATGATCAGAAGACTCATGTATGCATACTAAAGAAGGCGTTGTATGGATTGAAGAAAACACCTAGAGCATGGTATGGAAGAATTGATGGCGTCCTGATGAGTTTGGGATTTACCAAGAGTAAAGCAGATTCCAACCTCTACTATCAGGTTGAAGATGATGGGCTTATGATATTACTACTATATGTGAATGATCTATTTTTGACAGGTGAAGACAAGCCCATCAATGAATGTAAGAAGAAGCTCGATACAAGGTTTGAGATGAAAGACCTTGGAATGATGCACTATTTTCTAGATATTGAAGTGTGGCAATATCCAGACAATATTTTCCTAAACCAAGGAAAATATTTAGTTGAGATCCTAAAGATATTTGGGAATATGGATTGTAAGGCTATGAATACTCCGTTGACAACAAATTTGAAGCTCTTGAATGATGATTCTTCGGAGATAGTGGATGTTACCTTACATAGACATATTATTGGTTCACTAATATACTTAACCAAGACGAGGCCAATTTTTTTTTTTTTTGTAAACATTCTAATTCGGTATATGGTGGAACCTAGACATGTTCACCTAGTGGAAGAAAAACATGTGATGATGTACCTGAAGGGGACATTGGATTATGGTCTCAAATATGCATAATATGGTGAGATCATATTACATGGATTTGCAGATTCATATTGGGAAGGAAGTGCCGAAGACGAAAACAGAAATTCAATATTTTGTTTTAGTTTGGGATAAGGCATGATCTCATGGTTTAGTACAAAGCATCTAGTATTGCACTTAGCACGACAGAATTTGAATACATTGCATTATGTTCAGCCTGTAGTGAAGCAGTATGGATTTGAAAGATGTTGGTAATATTATTTGATGCAAAGATATATGTGACTGATATTCATTGCGATAATCAAAGTTGTATTAAGATGACATAAAACCTGGTGTTTCATGACAAGTCAAAACATATTGAAATTAGATATCATTACATCTACGATATGGTGCAGAAGGGAGTTGTGAAGCTCAAGTATTTTCCTACAGAGGAACAAGTGGAAAATGTGTTGACTAAGCATTTGTATCATGTAAAGTTTGAATACTTTCGACACAAACTTGGTGTAGTCTGAAAGGACCTCCCTCAAAAGAGGGATTGATAATGAGGTAGTAGGTTTTATGTTGCAGTGGTGTGGTAGCTAAGCCTAGGGTAGGGTATGTTTGGCTAGGCTTGTTGGCCCAAAAGGGTTAGTAATCCATATTAAGAATTTTTTTATCCTAGGGGGATTAGTATGTTTGGTTAGGCTTGGTTTCCCGAAAGGGTTAGTAAGCCAGACAAGGTTTGTTTGGCCCCCATGGAGATCCATCTGCCTGACTAGGCTTGTTGGACCGAAAGGGTTAGTAAGTCAGACATACGCCTGAATGGATCTACCAGAGAACTGACTATGATGTTTCTTCATATGTCCTAAGGGAAACACGATGAGATTCCATCACCTCTGCTGATACCATCATTTCTATGATGATTATGTTGAGGTTGTCTCAGCATTTCTATGACGACGATGATGATGAGGTTGTTTCAACATTTCTATGTTGATTATGTTGATGTTGCTTTAGCATTTCTATGTTGATGATGATGAGGTTGTTTGAGCATTTCTATGTTGATGTTGTTGATGTTGTTTCAGCATGTTCAGCTAATGATACAAATAATGATGTAGCATTTATTTGTTGATGATGAGGTTTTAACACTAGCATGCCGATGATGTTGTTGTTTCTTTAGTATTTAGGTGTTGGTGTTGCAGATGATGATTCAGTATTTACATACTGATGTTAATGATGATGATTCGGTATTGGCATACTGATGTTGCATAAGATGATTTAGTATTCACATATTGATGTTGCGGATGAATATGATTCAATATTCACATATTGATATTATGGATGATGATCCAGTATTCACATACTAATGTTGCAGAATATGATCAAGTATTCACATACTGATGTTGCATATGATGGTGTCTCAGTATCCACATACTGATGAGGAGGATGATGATGATTCAATTCCAAATTTATGATGAATATGTATGATGTTTTTTCCAAAACTTCCTATGACATATAGAGACTGACCAGTCAGTTGTACAGTTGCGGTTGTGGTTGTTAATGATGAAGAATACCTTCCTAGTTGAGAAGGAGTGTTAAAATATTGTAATTTTTGAAGATATTCTATTTATATTATTTTTATCACTCCTTCATGATGTGTCACTAATGTAATTGGTTGTGTAATAGTCATTGAAATAATCAATGTAAACCTCTAGATGTAAGTCGGCACAATAGTACCCATGAGTCATTGTAATAAATATTATTTTGGTACTTTACTTGACAAGTCAAGAGTAAAATATAAATAGTGAGGCGCCTCCTTCATTTGTACTCACTTCACTCAAGCAAGTTCTCTAAAGAGAAAAGAAGAAATGCGCCAAAGGGAGAGAGGAGAAGTTATCTTGAGGTTTCACACTGTCTTGGATGAGTTTTGTACTAAGGAAGTTTTGCGGGGTTTTCTCCCTTATGGTTTCCCCAAGGAAAATATTTGTTTTCTTTGTGTTTTTGTGCTTTTTGTTCTTATAGTGATGCTACTATTATAAATTGTTTTAGAATATCATCTAAGAAATTAAGAAAACTTAACATTAAAATCTACATGGAATGCCCAAGATTATTGAAAGGGATAGAGATCATATTTTCATTGGTAATTTTTGAAAGGGAAGATTTTCATTTTTGGGTACTCAATTGGCTCACATCTCCTCTTACCATCCTCAATCTAATTAAAAAACTAAGATCATCAATAAATTACTAGAAGTCTATCTCCAATTATTTGCATTTGATAAGCAAACAAGATGGGTCAAGTGGTTTCCATTGGTAAAATGGGTACAAAAAATATTTCCATGCTTCATAAAAAAATTTCACCATTTATGGTTATTTATGGATATAATCCTCTATCCATCACATAATCCTTGAAAGAGAAAGTTAAGGTTCAAGTAGTGGAGGATCATATAGAGCACCAACAATATATTCCCCAAGTATTGAAAGATAACGTGGCTATAGCACAAAATAGGAATAAACAACAAGCATATCAACATCGTAGCGAAAGGAAATTAGAAGTAGGGAATTGGGTATTTCTTAAGCTACATCCATGCAAACAAATGCCCCTTAATGAATAAAATAATGACAATAAATTACCACCCAAGTACTACAGTCCCTATAAGGTGTTGTAAAGGATTAGAAGTATGGATTACAAATTGGATTTTCCTCCATCTTAATGTGAACATTAGGTCTTCCATGTTTCTTGCCTAAAAAAGGTAATTGGTGAAAATATCCCAATCCAATCTACTTTACCGAAAATTGATGAAGGAAAAATGATACTAGAATCTGAAACAATCCTTGACACATGGATCAAGAAACTATGAAAACGAGCTATTATTGAGTACCTCATCAAGTGGAAGAACTTTCCAATATAAGAGATGACATGGGAATATGACTTCTTCATGAAAAACAACCACATTTAATCAAATGTTGAGAAAAACTCTTATTTGAAAAGGAAGGGCATGTTAAGTGTTGAAGATTATGTAACTTCATAATATATTCTTGTTATATTATTGTTATACCTCCTTTAGGATAATTTCATATTGTAATTGATCATGTAAAAACCCCTAAAAGGATAAATGTAAACCCTACTTGTAAAGTCATCCCAGAATAATCCATAAGAAAAATTAAATAAGTATTATTTAATATTTACTAAGTGAAGTCGTCCCAATAAAGTAGAGAAGTCATCCCCAACAAAGAAAACGGACACCCCATGATAGGTGTAAATAAAGGTGACGCTATGCTCATTTAAAATAGACATCGAGCACTCAAGAAAGTTCACTATAGAGATAAGATCAAGTGCGCTAGAGGAAGAAGAGAAGTTTCTCAGTGAATACTATTAGATTCTGATAGGCAGATCTTGGCCAAAAATGGTCTTCACATAGATTGCACAAGAGAAATAATTGAAGAAAAATATGAGAAATCTTCCATTAATGATCATTCACATTATGGGTGAATATATAATACAACATCAATGTAATTCAAATACATACTCAAGTACTTGAATCTACCAACCTAGACTGACTCTGGAGCTAACTAGGAGTAGGAAAATCTCCATTATAGCTAACTAGTGCAACTACAGATCACTAAATCAGTTAATAACCAGTTACAATCAGTTATAATCAGTTAACTGAAGGGTGTAGGTGAAAAAAGGAACCTATATTCCCATGAATCATGCAAACTAACGCTATAGACACTGGAAGTGATCTAACTGATGGGGATTAGAGTTTAACTAAGGATAATTGATGACCTACTAGAGTCAACTGATGGAAACTGCTGGTGGCACTCCGAGTGGGTTCCTATAAATTAGGGATTGATCCTTGGAGCTCCAAAATTCATGCATATAGATGAAGCAAGTGGCAGATGTCCACTAGTTATGTCCCCCATGCACTGGTGAAGTGATGAGACCTCCTAAGCTAGGGAAGTTAATCAAATAGAGTTTATGTGGTCAAAGGAGACAAAGGAAGGATTAATAATAATCCCAATACCCCTTTTTAATCCTAACTTTGGACTACCTGGGACCTGGTAACTAAGACCAAAGGTTGCCCATTACAATCTAAATGTAATAAGTATTTATCCATGTAAAATGAGGGGCAAAGGAAAAATAGCATGGGGAAAATCCTTTCCTCAAAAATGGACATGAGATACACCAAAATATAAATTGCTCCAAATCCAAGTAGGTGTGAACTTGATTAGATGTCTGCAGGGATATTCTTCTTGGGAAGAAGAGGAATATGCTCAAATTGATCAGGAACATATATAGTTGCATAAGAGTTTATGGGACCATGTAAAGCAACTGAGATAATATGACAAAAGAGCAACAAAGAGTGCTCATTCAAATTGATCTTGGAATCATGTCCAAATGAGTATTGATGTGCTTGATACTTAGAACAATGTGAATTAGATTCATCTCCAGATGAGAGGATCATGCATCCAAGCGAATGCAAGAGGTCTCCATCATTTCTAGAACTGTGAGGAGATGAGTATGTGATTGAGAAGGAAGAGACAGAAGACCTCGGAACATGGAGAGCGAATGCTTGAGCTCCAAAATATGATGTAGCTGCTTATAAAAATATCCATGAAATCACAAAATGTAATATCATCAATTCATAAAAATATACTGACATCGAATCCCCGATAGCTATTTTGAAAGAACCTTTAGGTGCTTGATTTTTCTCACAAAAACTGATGAGATCGGTTATAAGAATAACTGAGAGCTCTTGAATCTATGAATTTAAACCAATTAAGGTGAGAGACTCAATGGAGAGTTCTTCAACAGTGGAGGTTCGAATCTTCTCTTCTGGAGTAGTTGCATGAAAACATGAGACATCAAATTTCTCAAGAAAATTGAGAGAAGTAGCAGAATGTGTCTGGTTTCAAATTGAATTAGTTGAAGACTCAATGGGATGGAAGGAAAGTTCTTCAACAATTGAGGTTCAAATATCCTCTTCTAGAGTAGCTGCATGAAAACATGAGACATCAAAATTCTCAAAAAATTTGAGAGCAGCAACAAAATGAGTCTGGTTTCTAATTGAGTTAGTTGAAGACTCTGTCATTTCATCATCTTGCAAAACTTCATATTCTTAAGAAATAATGGAGGCTGGAAGAACTTGAAAGCATATGTTAGATGTGCTCTCCCAATGCTTTGCATGAATCTCTTCAGTCTATTGGCCAAATGCTTTGTCAAATCTGGACCAAATTTCACTTGGGAATTCAACAACATCAATGAGATAACGCATCCTAGGAGGAATGGCTAGACAGATGGCTCCATTTGCTCTGTCACATTTATTGAACCAAATATATTTCTTGTCATCGGATTCTGGCATTACCACAGCTCCAATAGACACATCAAAGATCTCATGGCTCTTAAGATATGCAATCATCTTCAATTTCCACTCAGCGTAATTGAATGGTGATAGAGGAGGAACTGATATCAAATCCATTTTGAAGTTGTACAATAGAGGTTTCTACAATTTTCTTATTCAAATTCAGGAACAACTTTGAATCCAAGAAGTTGTACATGTAAATCAAATCATGTATGTAAGCTTAAATAAAAACTCAAAAACATGATTGATGTCATGTTTCCAATTCAATCACAACTTCTTCTACAAACAACGGAATCAAATTTTGTCGAAGACCCATTTGAGATGTCGAAGATATATTTCAAATAATATAAGAAACTTGGCATATGTCATCATGTGGAGTGATAAATATCAAGTCGAAATAGAGGGTACGGATGGGCGCGAGCTGTTGCAAACCTCTGATATTCAACTGAACATATCTCTCAAACCATAGAGCCAAATTTAATTCTGCGAAAAAAACCCATTTCAGATCACAGAAAGACATTTCAAACAAGTTATGGCAAACCCTCTAAGATGATATGTAGAGGTCGTGGTACCTCTTCAAATTTGGCTGCGATTTTCAAATTTTGATGTTGAAATTATACCTGCATAAAACTAGAAAGAAAATTTTTGTTACAGCCTGACCAGGCTCTAATACCATATTAGATTCTGACAAGAAGATCTTGGACCAAAAATGGTCTTCACATAGATTGCACAAGAGAACTAAGAGAAGAATAATTGAAGAACAATATGAGAAATATTCCATTAATGATTATTCACATTATGGGTGAATATATAATAAAAAATCAATGAATAATTCAAATACCTACTCATGTAGTTGAATAGACCAATCTAGACTGACTCTAGAGCTAACTAGGAGTGGGAAAATCACCATTATAGATAACTCGTGCAACTGCAGATCACTAAATCAATTAATAACCAGTTACAATCAGTTAACTGAAGGGGGTAGGTGAACAAAGGCACCTATATTCCCATGAATCATGCAAACTAGCGCTAGAGACACTGGAAGTGATCTAACTGATGGGGATCGAATTTTAACTAAGGATAATTGATGACCTACTAGATTCAACTGCTGGACACTATTGGTGGCACTTCGAGTGGGTTCCTATAAATTAGGGATTGATCCATAGAGCTCTAAATTGCACGCAGACAGGTGCAGTAAGTGGCATATATCCACTAGTTATGCCCCCCATTCCCTGGTGAAGTGATGAGACCTCCTAAGCTAGGGAAGTTAATCAAATAGACTTTATGTGGTCAAAGGAGACAAAGGGAGAATTAATAATAATCCCAACATTTCAGAAGAACTATTAAATAAGTATTATTTAATATTTCCTAAGTGAATTCGTCCCAATGAAGTAGAGGAGTCATCCCCAACAAAGAAAACAGAAACCCCAGGATAATTATAAATAAAGGTAACGCCTTGCTCATTTAAAACAAACATCAAGCACTCAAGAAAGTTCACTAGAGAGATAAGATCAAGTGCACTACAGGAAGAAGAGAAGTTTCTCAATGAAGACATCTTATCTTCGGGTTTTCTTATCTTATATATTCTCAAGATATATGTGTGAAAAATATTTATCTCATGATTTTAATGGTTTGACATTGTACTTGATGACGAATCTATATTGAAGAATTTTATTGGGTTTTCTTCCCTTGATCAGTTTCCTAGAGGAGAAATATTTGTGTATTTTTTTTCTTTGCATGGTTATTATTCTAGTGATCCTACAGCTTATTATTATTGTGATATAGTATAAATTGTTTAAATATCTAACATAACTACTATTCAAGTGAAAACTCTAACATAGTATCAAAGAAATACTGAAAGAATTCATTGTACAACTAAAACTAACGGAAGTTGAAACCTAGGGATTCCTATTCTAGGCATTTCCATCCACGAATTAGCTTGAAAAAGGAGGTCAAATCAACTGTACCTCGAAGGGAACACTTCCTGTGGAGTCAGATCCCATATCTGAGAATCTTCAGTTTTTACGTAATCATTATTGCTCAGGAAAACTAGGGCATCAAATTTTTGGCAGTTTCGTCAACATATCCAGAAGAAAATTATGTTCTCTCAGCTCGCCTTAAGGAGGCGCATATTTTCCTTGGATCGGGATTTCAATATTTAAAAGTTGAAAAAACAAGGTTTCTTTGACAAACTAGGATAAGTCAGCAAATTTTAGAAGGACCTTGAAGCTAGCACTTGACTTGAGCATCTCAATTGGTAAGTTCTATAATCTTTGTTTCCATTTGAGGTTCTCATATTATCAAGATTGTCAAGATGTCAAGCAACACCAATCTTGAGGAAAATCTTGAAGGAGACAATAACTTCTGAGCATGGAAGTATAGAAATATTCTCATTCTAGAAGAAAATTGATTGGAGAATTATGTTAAAGAAAAGGTTGCAAATCCAAAGGGAGAGGAAGACAAAGAAAGACATAAAAATAACATGGTTAGGGATAATAGGATCAGTTTTGATTCCATCAAAGATCAATTGATCCCTCGTGTTTCATTCTCGAAGACTCCCAAGGAAATGTTTGATGCATTGACCAAATTATATGAAGTGAAGAACATCAACCCGAAGATGACCTTGAGAACTCAACTCAAAAATGTGAAGCTGAAAAATTTAGAGACCATCCAATCCTACTTTGAAAGGGCCTCCCAAAGCAAATAACAACTCAAAGTTATTGGAGATAAAATTGAAAAGGAAGAATTGGTGATGACTACATTGAATGGTCTCCCAAGGTCTTTGGAATCATTCATTTAGGGAATCTATTCTCGAATAAATCTAACCAAGTTCAAGATGTTGGGAGGATATTTCACCCAAGAAGAAGCTATATTGGAAGCAAGAGAAGAAATGATGGGTTAAGATGATAATCAGGCTTTAACAACAAATATGAAGAAATCTAAGTTCAAGAAGGAAGATCACTTTCACAATAAACCCAAGAAGTATCATAATTCTCACAGACCCCAGAAATATTATTCAACATTTAGATGCTACTCTTGTCAAAAAATGACACACACTACAAAGTATTTTCCCCGTGCAAAATATCAAGTCAATAAAGGAAAGAATACGAGGTATCATGATCATGCTGTAGAAGGCGATGGACATGTTCAAAAGAAGGCAAGAGAAGATTGTCCAAGTGAAGAAGAATATGTTTTGATTTTCTCTCTTACAGGTACTTTCACTCATGGGAGTGATGATTAGATTATTGATAGTGGTGCTTCTAAACACATGACAAGTTTCAAAGACTCTCTCACTAACTTGACATAGAAGGATTTACCTCATAAGGTGAATCTTGGAGATGATTACCAATATCCCATAAAAGGGGTAGGAATAGCTTCTTACATATTAGACTTTGACAAACCTATGAAAATGAGATTTCTTGTATGTACTAGGTTTGAAGAAGAATATCCTTTCCATATCAGCATTAGAATATAAAGGATCATAGTTTCTTTTGTTAATGTCCAAGTTCTTATGTGGCCAAGAGGAAATACTATTGATGATGCAGTTGTAATTGGAGAACAAGATGCAGGTTTATACAAATTGAAGGGTCAAGCAGAACAAGACATGATACATAACATAGTGAACCCGTGTAAAATTCAGCATAGAATATTTGCTCATATGCACTACATATATTTTCCAATTATAAGCAAGATGGTGACAGGTCTACCATAAATCTAGGCAAACTACGATGGTGTATTGAAAGGATGTGCTCTTGGAAAGAATGTGAAGAGTCTGTTTCCAAGCAATGATAGAAAAGCAATGGAAATATTAGATATTGTACACTCAGACATATGCAGACCAATGTCATCAAACTCATTAGGAAGGTATGCATATTATGTTTCTTTTATTGATGACTATTCTCGTAAAACCTGAATTTACTTTCTGAAAACCAAAGCTGAAGTGTTTAGCAAGTTCAAAGAATTCAAATATCTTGTAGAAAACCACACTGAAAAGAAGATAAATACTTTAATATCATATAACGGTAGAGAATACATATCATAAGACTTCAAAAATTTATACAAATAATTTGGGATTAAGATGGAGATGATCACTCCCTATCATCCTTAATAGAATGGTGTATCAGAAATAAAGAATCAGACGATAATGGAAGCAATGAGGATATGACCCATGATCATGATATAGCGATGCACTTATGGGATGAAGCGGCTGAAATTTCGGTATATATACAAAATAGAACATCTCATCGTGTACTTGAGAACAAGACACCAAAATAAATGTTTACAAGAGAGAAACCAAAGGTTAGCCACCTGAGAATATTTGAATGTCCAATATAAGTACAGGTTCCCAAGGACAAGAGATAAAAGTTGGATCCTTCAGGAAAGAAGGAATTTTTGTTGGATAAAATGAGACATCGAAAGCAAATAAAATCTATTTTCCATGTTACAAGCAAATTGAGACAAGTAGAGATGTCATATTCAATGTGGACACAACCTTTAACATATCAAGGCATATTTGTTTTGAAGAAGTTCATAAGGAGCCTAAATCTCCTAGACTTATAGACACGGGCATATATATGGTACCAGAAGAATAGAATCAAGAATATCATGACATGGAAGAACCACATATGCCTTTAGATCCACCCCGAGAGGTGAATACACACAAGAGAATACCATCTTGGGCACAAGATATTATTCAAGATGAAGAGAAGTATGGTTCTCCATATGGTACTTTCAGAGAAAACAAGAGACCTCGACCATATTCTAGATATGTGGCTTTACTATGTGATATCATTGATGTAGAGCCTTCCAGCTATGAATAAGCAGTCGAGAATAAAGTATGGAAGGAATCTATTATTGAAGTGTATTAGTCGATCATTAAAAATGACTTTTGGGATGTGGTTCCGAGACCATAAGGGAATTTAGTAGTGTCTTCCAAATGGATCTACAAAATAAATCATGTAGAAAATGGCAGTGTCGATAAATACAAGGAAAGGTTTGTGGCTCATGGCTTCTCCCATAAAGAAGGAATTAACTATGAATAAACTTTTACTCCTGGAGAAAGATACACTTCAATTAGAGCTATACTTGTGATAATTGTAGTGATGAAGTGGAAGGTACACTAGATGGACTTGAAGAAATCTTTCCTTAATGGTGTAGTAGAAGAAGATGTGTATGTGGAACAACCACTGGGATTTGATACATAGGATGGGAAAATACATGTGTGCAAGTTGAAAAAGGCCTTGTACATATTAATGTAGGCACCCAAGATGTGCTATGGCAGGATTGATAGTTTTATAATGAGCTTGTGCTTTACCAAGAGTAAAGCAGACTCCAACCTTTACTACAAGGTTGAGGATGGAAAACCAATGATATTGGTATTATATGTAGATGGATTGTTTCTAACAGGAGATGAGAATCTCATTACAGAAACTAAGAAGAATCTTGTCGTAGCATTTGATATGAAAGACATGGGTATGATGCACTATTTCTTAAATCTAGAGATGTGGCAGAGTCCATATAATATTTTCCTTAGCCAAGGAAAATATGTTGTGGATATCCTGACGAGATTCGAGATATTGTATTGTAAGTCCATGGCTACACCGATGGCATCAAACTTGAAGTTGTTATTTGATAGTTCTTCAGAAACAATGGATACCAGATTATACAAATAAATGATTGGTTCATTAATGTACTTGACAAACACTAGACCATATATATGCTTTGTGGTGAACACCTTGAGTCAGTACATGGTTGAGCCAATATGTGTCCATCTAATTATGTAAAATAATATGTTGGAATAATCAAAAACCCATTCCCATACTTAGGATATATTTATTAATCTTCATGATTGATTTCCTAGGTTCCAAACTAGGTAGTTGGCCTCCACTTGCAATTATGGTCAACACTTGCCATGTTTACACCCTATATTTCCTTACACATATTATGGATAAGATTCTACCAACTATACATACTTCCCATATTGATAACTGTGCATTTCCTTCCTTTCACAGTTTTAGACTGTTTTTGCAGTATTAAAGTGGAAAGGGTAAAAGCTAGTAATATGGAAAATGCCTATATTTTACCCAATTCATCCTCCATACTTTTCTCTCATTCTTGGCATGATTTAGTTGAATTTCCATCACTCATTATATATCCTATATCACATATTGAATTCGTGACCTCCTTGACAGGAAATTTCTTTATACACCTAAGGGATTTTTTTGGTTTTAGTAAGATTTCCTTACGAGCTATTCTGAGTTGCCATCTTTGGAAATTCTATTTTACTTTATAAGGATGTAGCACCTATTTAATAATATAAATAATTAATGAATCAATAACCATTCATTGATCATTCCTTAATTTATTTTCATCATTCTTCTTCTCTCCTTACGCTAATTCTTTACAATTCTCTGTGAGGTTAATTGTGTGCTTAGATCCTTAGCTAGTTTATTGAATTCTTGCTACCATAAAGGCTTTAGAATTATGACATGGTATCAAAGCATAGGATATCAAATCTATGACATGGTATCATATCTATGAGATATCATTATATAATCCTCCTTTTCACATTTGCAGTTACAACTTCAAATGGATTCAAGAGTATCATTTCCTCTTCTTACTCCATCTACAATTTATTCAGAGTGGAAATTGAAGATGATTTCATCTCTAAAGAAACAAGGTCTCTATGATGTTTCAATTGGAGCTGGTAAATATTTTTATGAAGAGATACATGAATGGATGAATGAATTTAATAGATATTTTGGAGCTATGTGTCTGGATATTTATCCAAGCATGCGCTACCTTGTTGATTATGTTGACTACCTCAAGGATCTCTAGACAAAATTGGATAGAGATTTGGGAAAGCGCAATGAGGATCATTCTAGAAATTTGGAGAGCGCATATAGCACCCAAGTGGTTTCTCTTTTTCAAGATGTCTCAGAATCTACAGTCTCTGATGAAGTTGTTCATGATGAAGAAGTATCTCATGCAGTTCGCGTTGCTACCATTTTATTTGATTCAAATGCTTCATATTTCTATCAAGAATCAAATATTGAAGAGCCATATTTTTATGTATCTCTTAAAGTTGAAGATACGAATTCATATTATTAATATGTTAATGATGAAAAATAAGTGACTAATGGATTTTTCATTACCATTGTTGAAGAATAAATCTCCTTTCATCAGTTGTTCTCCATTTTTTCTTCAAATGCTGATTTTGAAGGTGAATTACTAGTTTCTGAAGATCATGTGCATGCTTCTCCTGAATATGATGTGAAATATGTTGATGTTTTGGATGTTTTGAAAGCTGAATCAAAGTGTGAGAGAGCTGAAAATACACTCACCGGTTCATATATGATTCCTTCTAGTTATTCCTATATGTTGACTAACACATTGTTTCACAATTCTACTGAAGATGGAGAACTACCAAAGTATTGGCACACTATGAAATCTTGGTTCTCACTTTTGGATATGATAGAACCTATTTTGGATATTATTTCATCTCATATTTCATGTGCAAATATATTTTGGAACCCTTTTTCATCACTCTTGGAGCCGCCTACAACCTTTTATGGTTCAAAGTTTCAAGACAATTCATATTTCCTTGGAGTTGATTTCACTTTACATAGTTCAAATTTATTCGCTCAAGCATCACAAGTCTCATTTTGACCTAATATCAGTATGATATTAAAGTATATTGAGCAGCCACTTCTTCTCTTACATCAGTGGATCTCATTTGTTCTACATGGTCCCAGTTTTCATCCTGTAACCGTTTATGTTCTTGATCCAATTGAGCAAATTTTTCTTCTTCCCAAGAAGAAGATACCTCCAGAAATTTGATCAAGCATCATATCATCTTGAGTTTGGAGCAGAAACACCATCAATTCATCATTTTCAGCTTACCTTCCCTGTCCTTTCTTGAGGGAGAATTTTCCCCATGTGGTATTGCCTCTTTCCTTAGTTCTCTGGACAAAATAAATTGTAAAGGGTGACAATAGCCTTGTTGTTGGGCCCTATATACTTATATATGTCTAATATATTCTTATATTTCACATAATTCAAGATTAAGGGGGGGTGTTGGAATAATCAAATACCCATCCACATACTTAGGATATATTTATTAATCTTCATGATTAATTTCCTAGGTTCTATAGTAGGTAGTTGGCCTCCACTTGCAATTTTGGTCAACACTTTCCATGTTTACACTGAGGAGTTCCTTACATAGATTCTGGATAATATTCTTCCAACTATATAGACTTCCCATATTAGTCACCTACGCATTTCATTTCTTTCGCATTTTTAGACTACTTTTGCAGTTTTAAAGTGGAAAGGGTAAAATCTAGTAACATGGAAACTACCTATCTTTTACCCAACTCATCCTCCATCCTTTTATATCATTTTTGGAATGATTTAGTTGAAAATACATCACTCATTATATATCCTATCTCACCTATATAATTTGTGACCTACTTGACAAGAAAGTGCTTTATACAACTAAGGGGTTTTTCTGGTTTTAGTAAGCTTGCCTTATGAGCTAGTTTGAGTTACCTTCTTTGGAAATTCTAATTTCATTTATAAGGATGTATTACCTATGTAATAATATCAATAATTCATGAATCAATAATCATTCATTGATCATTCCTTAATGTGTGTTCATAATTCTTCTTCTCTCCTTATGCTAATTCTCTACAATTCTTTATGAGGTTAATTGTGTGCCTAGATCCTTAACTAGTTTATAGAATTCTTGCTACCATCAAGGATTTAGAATTATAACAATGAGGTACTTTAAGGGTACATTGGATTATGGAATTAGATATGTGTCATATCAGAATATTAGCCTACAAGTCTATGTTGATTCAGATTGGGTTGGTAGTGTCACATACAGGAAGAGTACTTCGGGATGCTGCTTCTGTTTGGGATAAGGCATAATTTTGTGGTTCAACAAGAAGAAAAATAGTGTGGCACCCAGTACAGCTGAGGCAAAGTATATTACAGCATGTTCAGCTAGCAGTGAAGCAGTGTGGCCTTGGAATTTACTTGCAGGGCTATTTGATCTCGACTTAGAGGTGAATTGTATTTTCTATGACAACCAAAGTTGTGTGAAGTGGTCTGAGAACCCATTGTTTCATGACAAGTACAAGAATATCAAGATAAGGTACTATTATATCAAATATATGGTATAGAAGGGAGCGACAGGTGATCAAAAAGCCGATTTGTTGACTAGCCTCTATTGAGATATGTCCCTCGTAAGAGGGAGGGATGAGTCATATATGTGATTGAAGGATCCATAGTTGTACAGTGAGGTAGAAGTGGGTGTTCATTTACGGTCGTGTATTACTAGACTCTGAGAGCACTGGAGAGAGTGACCAGCTCATGATGACTAGAGAGTGTGATCATAATTTGTATGTGTATCCAGTTAGAGCTAGTATGTAAGTGTGAACTAGAGAGCGTGACCAGGTCATGAATGTTAGAGAGTGTGGCCATACTTGTGAGGACTAGCGAGTGTGACCATACTTACAAGGTTTATAAAATGTGACCATACTTGTGAGGACTAGAGAGTGTGACCATACTTAGTATGTGTATCCAATCAAGTATGTGTACCCAACCGAGTATGTGTATCCAGTCAAGTATGTGTAGCCAACCGAGTATGTGTATCCAATTGAATTGTGTATCCAGTCATATGTGTAATAACCCAAAAATTCATAAAAATTTAAAAATTTTCATGTAACATAAAATGTTGATAGTTGTCACTGCCTAAGAACCAATAACTGCTAATGGTTACTCCAAACAATAGTATTTAGAATTGAGCATTGTAATTCTCTAGTTATATATAATTTATTTGTTTATCTTTAAAGTACCATGTTACGGATGTTGAATTTAGCAGTTTATATTTTAAAATGACAGGAAAGAAATCTACATCTAAACCTGATAATAAGTGTGTTTTTACTATCTTATAACAAGTAGGAAATAAATTTAGCTGAGATCGGGGCTTACTTATCTTACAGCTAACGCAGTGAAGTGATGCTTCTTTTAGAGGTTCTATACAGGTAAGAAATTTTGTTACCAGTATTTCGAGATCGAGATTATCATTCAACTAGCATAGAATATAATGCTACTTAAATTGTTTGTTTTGCAGCTTGACCGAGTAAGAGGTATTGTTGATCTTTTATTGTTAGAAACCTGCATAAATGCTTGTAAAACAAATATTGTAATAAAATGCATTTAGTTCAGTTATGCTTATTGTCACATACTTGTTCAATTAACTTTCATTTTGTGTTTTCAGTTAAAAACTTGTATTTAATTCTAGAAGGTGCATCTTATGGACATATCTCATTCTGCCATTAAGAGAACAGTAACCTAGGAAATCTTTAAACTAATTGATGTGATAAAAATACTTGTGACCAAAAACTACATATTAACGTTAGTATTTGGTATACATGACTATTTATAATTATTCCAGTCCTTTACAAAACTCTAATTATTCTATTTCAATGATTTTCTTTTAACCAAGTATTAGTATTTCATTTTCTTTTATATGAATTCTCATTTTACATGAGTTTACTAACAAGGAAAATATTAGTATTTGTAAATCATTGGCTATACTAAGTCCTAGATAAATAACCTCTATAGTTCAAGTATTTATGTATGCATAAGAGGTTCATCCTCCATTGTTTTGTACCTTACTAAAACAAATACTAAACATTATTTAAAAATGAGAGAGAACATGGATATGCATTTGTTATTGTTTAAGCTTATGTTTAAGACACTGGTCTTTCGTGAATATCTCCCACATTATGGTTTAAGCAAACAAAAACCAAAATCATAGAGAATGAAACCAAGGCAAATACTACCATAAGGTTTAACCTTTATACAATATTATGTGCAGGTTAAATCGAGAGTTTCGAACTATAGTGTTGAACCCATCCTTTGCAAAATATTTGATGCTACGTGTTCAAAGCACATTCGTTGGGGTTTTTACTTTGGAGTTTTCGTTTATAAATTCTCTCTAAACCCTAAATTTTTGTCTCTACCCTAACTTTTACCCTGTTCTGGAAGAGTGGTCGCAGGCTCATGGCCGCTCAACCTCTTTGTTAGTCCATTGCATAGACCTCCTTGTCGATAGTCTCTTTTTTCTGCGTGTAGAGGAAAATTTAGGTGCTTGCTCTAGTTCTATATGGCACTTCTCTTCTTCTTGGCAATACCTAGCCATATACAAAGATGCATTTACCAAAACTTAGCTTCTGCAAGCGTCGATATTACTTCTCTGGTATTTTGATAAGTTTTAAAAGATGAACAAGGCTTAACATCGTCATAGTGTGGTCTTGCTGGCTATGGTTTACCATTTTACTTCTTAGCTTTCGGGTAGCATTTGTTTTTACCTGTTGTGACTTGGGTTTCAGTTCTTGGCTCTATATGTTGTATTACCTACTATTAGAGTTTCTTAAAGCTCATCGTTTTTCTGAAGGAATACTAAGGGTTGAGAAATAAGCACTGTGTACTGTAATCCTCCTGCTGGTGCCTTCCTAGAGCTTGTTAACGGTGGCTAGGGTTTGAATACAACCTTTATTTAGCAAAAATTGAACCATCGAACCAGGTAAAATATTTTAATTTATTAAAAGCATTATGCGTTGCTCAGTTAAATTGATTTCATTCATTTTTACAGTGGTAACATTAACTCCTATTAACGTGCTCCACAATCTTTTGCAGGCTGTAGTATACGGATAAACTGGGGTTGGAGGATGTGATAGGAATGGACTCCATCAAATCGATATCCTGGTAAGCCTAGGTTTCACTGAGGTTCTCCTACAATGGTTCATAGTGTGATTTTTATTGAAGGAGTTCATAGGTTAAAGGTCCTTCAACTCGACTGTGATGTACTGGAATGAAGATATTAGACTGGCCAGGGGTTGTTATAAGATGATTGGTTTAAAATGTATGAATCCCTAGTGATTGTGTTAACAAAATTTTTGGAATGGCTTTCATAGCCGAGACAACTGTTTTGTCTATTGTGAAAAATGTTCTTAGTGATGATGAAATTAATCATGCTTTTAAGCCTTGACTGGTTATGTAAAAAGGCCATAGGGCTGTGATGTTTTTCCTTTAAGTGAATTATAACTTGAGGGTTTCTGACAATGAAATTTTAGATAGTAACATAGTTATTAAATGATCAGAAAGGTTTTTGGGAAATAAAATAGAGGAAATATATTAATTGTATAATTTAATTCTTTTCTGTACTTTCTGAAATATACTACTAGGTTTTTTATATTTATAAATACTCATAGATGAGGTATGTGACTCCATACAGACATCTGAATGATGCTTAAGGTTGTATAGAATAAAGTAGATAGATTTTAAATTTATTTAGTTATGAAAAGAACAGTTCTTCTGCATAAGCTATTTTACAAACCCTAATTCTTCTTTAAATATTTACAGAGCTAGTATTTCATTTTTAGTTAACCCTAGTTCACATTTTCACTTAGGTGGACTAATTGGGTAAATGTTTAACCTTGTATACTATTTTTGTTAAGTTAAACTTAATCTCGATAATTTATTGTTTCTATATTATCTATCTATGATTAACACATCAGGTTTATAATATAAAAAAAATTGGATTTACTGTGTAAATTATTACACATACTAGTGTGTAATACCTTAGATTTTTCCTATCTGTCTCTATTTAATTTGTTTAAATACTTTAACTAAATGAAAGTATAAAGAAAACATACAAACAATTTATACAAAAGATCCTGTAGAAAAATAACAATTTCATCTGCATACATACTTATTCGAATTCTTTATTTGAAAATAAACTAACCTAATGTACTAGAGTACTACCTTGCAAAAGGTGTGGAAAAATACAGTTTAGGTATTTTTTTTTCTATCTATCAATTTAAATCAGAATACTTCTAATCATTCACGCTAACTAAACTTAGTTCAAAACTTACTAACTTTTCCCAACATATACATTCTTAAGCTAACTCTAGCAGCAATAAGAACAGAAGTAGACCATATTATTGATAAATCTTAAACTTTCAAGATAACTATGAATACTTAGATAACTGAAATAAGCAAGTAAAACCTAGTAGTATAGATGAGGTAACAACAGCTTAAGGAACCTGTTCCTCCCAACCAACTCCTAGAGAAGAGTTGGACGACAATTCTCAAGACCCCCGAGCTTGTCTCCTGTTCCACCTGGTAGAAGTACTGGGTGAGAGATGTAGTCCAGGAATCCTCTCCAACTCCACTAAGTGTCCAGCAGTAAATCAATTCTACCTGTAGCAGTATAAACTCATCTTAGAATAGCTGCACTAGTTCAGGTCTTCAGCACTTTTCACTCAAACTTACTTCAGCTAGTCCCCTCCATCGAATTCTCTTGTGCACTTCATTCACTCAGAATGATCACCAATCTAGAATGAGCAGCCTCAGTTGTCTTCAATGGGAAGTTTTATTAGCATGCCTAGGTATTTTGGGTCATTTTTTACTTAATGAGCCACCTGCTCTTATTCCACTTTCTTGGGGAACATGACCACAAAAATAGGGGAGTTTCCACTTGCAACAGCTAGAAGTAGTTTGAGGATGCTGCCAAGTGTCAATCTGCTCTCAACCCAGCCTTCTCCATCAAGTGACCAGTAAAACACTCATTTAACAACTTCCTTAAGTTATTGTCTCATCTTTCATTTATTTATTAATAAAATATTCAGCAATTACATTAAATTATCCTTAACCCCACTTGGTCATTAGTTACAAACTTTAACATAAAATGTAACATAATGTTTCTTAAAACATAAAATGTTTTTACAAATTGGGGCATGTGACAAGATTTGTGTGACTAGATTCCTTGTGAACTAGACGAAGCCCCATAATGACGTAATGTGCGCTCCTGGATTGCTCCCACTGATGTGTTACTACTGAGATACCCCTGGAGATATGATACGTGATGGCTTGTTCGTATAGAAATTCTGGTGATGTATAGATTCAAGAGATGCCACAAGTCAATGGTCATAGTACAGAGTTGCAACAAAAATGATGATGATCACATTAAAATAATACCTTCCTTGTTACAAGGGAGTTTTGAAGAGAATGCAACTTCATAATATATTCTTTTGATATTATTGTTGTACTTTCTTTGGGAAATTTTCATATTGTGAATGATCATGTAAAAACCCTAAAAGAATAAATGTAAACCCTACTTGTAAATTCATCCCAGAAGAATCCATAAGAAATATTAAATAAGTATCATTTAATGTTTCCTAAGTGAAGTCATCCCAATCAAGTAGAGAAGTTGGACCCAACAGAGAAAAGGGTCACCCCATGATCAGTATAAATAAAGGTGACGCCTAGCTCATTTGAAACACACATCAAGCACTCAAGCAAGTTTGCTAGAGAGAGAATATCAAGTGTGCTAGAGGAAGAAGAGAAGTTTCTCAGTGAAGACATCTTATATTTGGGTTTTCTTATCTTATCTATTCTTGGGATATTTTTTTTGTAAGATATTTATAACTTCATTGTACTGGTTTGACATTATACTTATTGATGAATCTATATAGAATAAGTTTGTTGAGTTTTCTTCCCTTGAAGGGTTTCCCATAGGAGAAATATTTGTGTCTTTTATTTTTGTGCATGGTTATTCTTTCAGTTATTATATTTCTTATTATTATTGTGATATAGTAGAAATTGTTTAAAGATTTAACATAACTACTATTCAAGTGTAAACTCTAACATTAATCCCTATATATTATCACATTAAATTTCTATTAGTATATTAGTATTGTCTTTATTACTCAGATAGGACTTTAACTATATTTATACTCTTTGTCTCCCACAACCACACACACACACACCAAGGAGACCTAGTTTTAAATATAATCTTATCTCATCTTGTGCATTTGACTCTGCATTGTAAAAGGAGGTTTCCCCCTTGAAGAGGATTATATATATATATATATATATATATATATATATATATATATATATATATATATATACACCAAGGAAACCTAGTTTTAAAGATCATCTTATCTCATCTTATGCATTTGATACATTGTAAAAAGAGGTTTCGCCCTTGAAGAGACTTAGTATTTTTCTCTTCATTTCATTCCCAAGGCATTGGGATAGTCCTTTCTATTTTTACACTATTTTGAGAATTTGATGCTTAACATATTCTTTTTCTTTGTCATTCATTACAAACAATTAATTATTCTTAACATATATATTAAATATTAAAACAATAAAAACTTTTAGGGTGAGTAAAAATTTGAAATGAATAATAATAATAATAATCCTTGGACAAATATGTTATTTTACTATTCCATAAAAAAAATGCATTCCTCAATACGCCTCCATAAGCATTTCTAGCAATAATGCACCTAAAAAAAACTAGTGATAACGTCTCAAAAAAAGACCTTGAAATTTCTCATAACTATTTGACCTGAGCAACCTTAACATCATTTAGTCCCTCTACCTCAAGCGGTACATTTGGCTAGTTACATAGATCTATGCTTTCGCCCAAAAGAAAAATAGCCTCTACTCACCTAATCCACAAACTTATACAAAAAGGTGAATCCAATACATAATAACAATGCAAAATGAAAAATTTGTCAATGGGAGATACATGTTTGGAACTCCTTCAAAGTGCCCATAATCCCTACAATTTTTTCTACTTGATTCCTTTAAATTTCTTCTCCTTTGTTATCCCTTGCAATTTTTTTGAGGGAAATAACATTTACAATCACCATATTACTCCTTTAACATTGCATTTGTCCTCAAATATTCCTCATGTAATGACATTTTTATCTACTACAACAAAATCCATTGAAACAATATTAGCACAATATAAGATTATATTCAAAGTATTCCACACATATAGAACTCAAATCTATTTACAGTTTGTTTAACTAAACACAATTTTGATTGAGTAAAGAATTAAAATTTTGTAGAAAAAGTTTGAAAGTAGATGATAAAAAATGTTGTTATAGTCATTAAAATTATAAATAATTAAATAAAAAATATTCTAAGCATAAAAAGAATCACATAATTGTTGCCATTCTCAATAGTTTTTACAACTACATCAAAATTTCAACATTTATTTTACATAGTCAAAGTTAGCAAAGTCAAATTTTTTTGACTATGTCAACAACTTCTTAATGATCATTTGACTTCATCTAAATTCTAATTATAAGTACATTGGAATTCTAACATAATAAAATAAAAAATAAAAAATCATTGAAATTTGAGAGGGGAAGAAAAAACATTATATTTTTCAATAATTTCACAAAATTTCCAATGTCAAAAATCATTTTTTCCATCAACAAAGGATTTTACATCCAAATATAGTAGTGAATAAAAAGCTTAGTCATGTTGACTTGAAAGGACATAGGTATTTGTATTTATCTCAAACCTAGTACTATTAATCATGGTCAATCAATTATCATGATCAACAAATGTTCTTTTATCACCCTAGAGCAACAATATGTATTACCTAACCTTAAGGAGAACTATTTTGAATGGTTTTAAGCGTATCTTAAATATTTCTTCCAAGTAGCCATAGTATCTCAAATCAAATATGGTTTGATGTCTATCATCCTTGTGGGAAATATAGTAACCTAGAAAATTACAATTATCTTGTTGTCACAAATTTTGTTCTAATCATCTAATTGTTTGGTACAATATTTTTACGAATTGTGCCACATAGCTTTGTGATGTTTTACATGCATGCTTGACATGTTAAAATGCATTGTCAATCGATAAATATTTATACAAGTTAATTTGAGGGACAAAAACACAACTCATAAATGGGAAATAAAACTTAAAAATCAACGGGTAATGCTTGTCTTTCTTTCTTTTGAAACATATGATGAATGAATTATTATCTGTATAATATTGGTAACATTATCCACATAATCTCTTTCAATCAACTCATCCACCCCACTATGTTATAAACTATGGTAACTTCTTCACAATGTTTTATGCATACATCATCCAGTGGAGATTATTTGTAGTATATTTATGCAATGCATCCCACTCTTCACTACCTAGATGAAGAAAGAGCATTTGACTTAGGTACTGGTCAAGATTAACAATATGTGCATGAAGACATTGATTTCTTGTTATATGTGTGAAGATATTAATTTCTTGTTATATGTGTGAAGATATTGATTATAATAAGAGTTGTTATTCCTTCAAATCTGTTGGTGGAATTGACATCATAAATGGTAGTCACATTGATATCAGTTTCTAATTGGTAGATACTAATATACACCATGGATTGATATACCATACAACCTTCAACAATTGAGACCTCTAAACATGATCTTTGTCTAAAAAAATACTTTAATATCTTCAATTTCTTATCCACCAATCACATTGACCATGTGTGTATGGGTCCACATATTGCAATCTCCTTAACTAGGTGTGCAAGGTAGTGGTGCATAGAAAAAACATGGAGGTTGATATTTTGCATCTTAAACATTAAAAAATGAATTTCTCTATTTCAATACTTTATATATTCTTTATGGATTTCTTTATATGACGACCATGTGTGCAAGGAAATAACATGTGTCAACATAATATTATACAATGTGACTAAATCAAATGTCAATAAGTTCTACAATTAACATTTTAATTATAATGTTTTACCTGCATTTAGTACTTGTTGAGATCATATATAACTTAAATTATGTTATTTTCAATGTTGTTTGAGAGGTCTAGAAGTAGCACATACTATAACAAGAAAGGAAGCATAATGATTTTAATATTGGTTAGAAACAAGTATCTATTATTAGAAAATAATGTATATAGAATGAGATCATAAATATTACAAAATGACAAACCTTAATAAAGGTATGACAATCATGATTTTTTTCCCACCATAATCACATTTCTTTTTAATACAATTTGTTTATGTTTGAAGCAAAACCAATTAATCTTTTGTATAACATCTTTGACATCATTACTCTATTGATTTGTTAATAACCATGAAATATGGTTAGTTATCCTTCATTATGAGAATGAAACAAATGTTGCTTTACATTGGATTCCTCAATGTCATTTATAACTTTAGTATTTTTATCTTTTTTATTATTTCCATCTAAAATTTTCCATAAGCACTTTGTGGCATTCTTCCTAGTATGCATTGTGTCGAAGAAATGAGCTACATATAGGTGCTCATATTTTAAAAAATGGCTTAATTAAATCGCTTAAGTCATTTTAAAAAATGGCTTAAGTCATTTTAAAAAATGGCTTAATTCACTGACTTGAATTGAATGTGAACTTACTGAACTGAATGTCAACTCACTTGAACTAAGTGTCAACTGACTTGAACTAAATGTTAACTAACTTAAAATGACTGTTAAATGACTTGAACTAAATGTTAACTGATTGAACTTAATGTAAATTGATTGAACTTAATATAAACTGATTGAATTGAAATCAATCATTAACTGAATGCATGATTATAAATTTAGGAGACTTAACTGAAATTCTTTAGTGATTCATAATTAGTGTCATCCATGCACAATTTCTATTATTAACTTTTGCATGGATCTCTTTAGTTAACTTATGCATGCTGATTGATGAGCATTGAGCTCTTCTTTACTTAACTGATTGCATTCATTAATAGTTCAAGTAATGCTTTGACTGAGGCATTGATTAAGGCATTCATATTTAATTGAAGCTTTATAATTTGAGTTCATGACTCGGACATTTGCATGGGAAAATTTGAATTATCTATCTATGCTTTATCTAGTTATCATTAATTAATTAATGCATGGTCCATATGTGTATCAATTGCCCATCTTATCATATCATACTCAGAAAAATTATTCCATACATACTGATGATCTCATATATTACCCCAGGCCATATAGTCATATGCTAAAGCAATTCACTCTAGGGGTAGTTGAGCCCTAAAGGAGACTTATAGCACTTTGTGACCATGACTAGAAATATATCACATAGTTTAACCACGTGACTTGATACGACACAAGTCCATCTCCATAATTAGAGATCCATTCTCATAGGGTACCGTCTATGAGAATCATTGACTTCATACAACACAAGTATAGGCTTGATACAACACAAGTATAGGTTTGATACAACACAAGTCCACAGTCGTGATACAACACAAGACTCCTATCTTGATACAACACAAGATTCCAATCTTGATACAACACAAGATCAAAGTTCAAGCATCCCACCTCAATACATAAGGATGTACATAGGACTTTGATACAACACAATGTCTTGACTTCATACCACACAAGTCCCTAACTTGATACAACACAAGTCTCGGAGAATGACTCCTGATGTTGTACAAAAAACACTCCCTCTCAACGAGGGAGACATTCTTTGCTTTAATAGGAATTTCCTGCCATACCAAGCTTATCTCGGAAGTATCTCAACTCCATTACTAACATCAACTTGTTCACAAATTTGCAATCTGCTCATCAATAGCTATGTGTTGAAATTTTATTTTTACATGACCATGACTTTGACGAAGTAAAACTTCATATAAATGTGTTATATCATAATACATAGGGTTTTTCATAAAGCTTGACTATTAACACCTAATAATTGTAGGCTTCAAGACTTTCACCCTAGTAGGTAGCATCCCAAGCTACACTACTCCTTAGCAGGTAGTACTATTCGCAAATTACATTTAGCTTATGTAGTACTAACCGCAATATATATATCTAATCCCAAGCTATAGAATAGGTCTACTGTGTATTAAAATACAATAAAGAACCTATTCTAATGTACCTCTAAGGTACTCAATCATATGTGTATCCACAAGCATACTAATAAGAATATTATATGTTAATTAAATATAGATATAAATAGAAATACAACATCTCTACATTATATGAAAGAGAGAAATTAGATATACACATGTAATACAAAAAAAATTATATAAAGAGATTAAAAATATGTACCAAATTTACGCACAAATATAAATACTTTAAATATGATATCTACATAAAAATATTATTATGATACATATCTCAACAATAATCAAACAACTATTTTTACATATCCATAATTGTACCAATTGTAAGTTTTATGGACTTTAGTGAAGCTACAACAAACCTAGATCCATTTTGAATGATAAAAAAAATTATACCTCAAGATATTTGATCCCTTTCCTCGCTTGATACATGTGCAGTTAACATGGGTCTATGTTGATTTTATTTTGGTTCTCGAATTGAGTAATTAGGTAGATGAGGATGTGTTGGTAGAAGTGAAAAAAAATACCTCAAATACCTTCCTTTGTAACATAGGCCTACAACTTCTTGCTCACTCTAGTCTTCCTTTGAAATTGTTCAAATTTATGAATGTTGCATTATAATAAACAAATTTAAGGATTCATACTTATATTAAAGTGTAGAAACCTTAACAAATCTTATTAATTCTTAAAATGGCTAATATGAAATGTTTAGTGATATATTTTTAAAAATATTTGAATTATAAAAATTATAAATTATAAATTTTGGTGATTTTTGAAAGTAAAATTTTTTCTATAAAATTTAGATGAATCTTTTAAAAAAAATGAAAATTAGACAATCTTTTTTTGGAAAAAAAAATATAAAGGAAATTTGACTTCTAAATTTTCCATGATAATAAATCATTAAACTAAAAATATTATCTTATATATTTAGACTAATAATTTTGAATTTTCAAATATTATTTTACAATATAGAATATTATCATTTATAATACACACATTCAGTGCTAACGCTCTCATGACATAAATAAGAATTTTGCATTGTTATTATTATTCAATATGATGATTATTTATGGCCCTACCATGTCCTTGCAATGGAGGCTTCTTTGGCTTATGATGTCAAGTTACTTATGAAGCATTGCATGGATAGTTATGTAATCAAATGTTGTTATTATTATTGATGTTTCAATTCTATGTATCATTTACTAGCAATCACCCCAAAAGGTGCAATAGAAAGATGAAGAGGAAAAGGGAAGTATTTATTTGGAATTCTTTTGCACTTTTTAGGGAAATTGAGTTAATGAAATACACTATACACATAAATTTTAGTAGGTTGTGGTTAAATATACTCATGACACTCATCTTCTCAAATTAAAAGCTAAATCCGATTGACATGATAAAACCATAATTATATGCTATAATCTTGCATTAATTTGATTATATATTAATAATCTATAAATGAAACAGAGATTACTAAATAACAAATGAGATGGTGTTATTTAATTTCAAGTTTATTGGTTGGCCAATTTAATGTAAAGATTGATTGTACCATTAAAGTGTAATTTTTTTTAGTTATGAAGTGGTTGAAATAAGAACTGTTTACGTGATTTCACTATAAAATTGAAATTGAATTACATTTTAGCAATATTTAAACAATAATATAGGCATATTATTTTAGAACTGGAGGGTGAGTTGGTGTTGTCATAGAGTCAACTACATTATAAAGCGGCAAGTATGACTATTTATTATAAGAAATTCCATACTCTCAGTTATTCATACTTACATTATACTCATTCTAATCTATGTGTATCTTGTCAACTAAAACCTTAATTTGAAATTTTTTGCTGATGTGTCCATAGATATATACAAAAAATAGTAACAAAAAAACCCATAGTAGAAGTCCACACCCAATAAAAATGACAATGAATAATCTCCTAGAATCTAGGATTTTCGTAGATGTACTTCAATTCCACAAATGTGGGAACTTTTCTATCTCGACTATATTATTCATAGTTGCAATACGTTAAAATTTTAGTCTTCATGAAAGAAACTCTATAATATCATTTATATTGATGAATTTGCAAGCAAAATGTGGTAAGTATGAATCTTGTCTTGTTTTCAAGCAATACTTTTTGGTTAGCAGTGTCATTCGTTTCAATTTGTGCATCGAACAATCCCCTTATATGTTATGAGATAATGTCACTTCTGGCTTGTATGCAGATGATACTTGAGTGTTATCAATGGTGCATTTATTCCTTTTAAATTGTGTGTTTGATGATTAAGGGGACACTTTATGGATTGTCCCTCTGAATACATATCACTTTGCCTCTCTTATTCATAACTTCGAAGAATCTCATTAGAATTTCAATACGGTGGACGTATGTTGCTTGGTGCAGCTTTGTGGACCTTTTGAAAGAGATTGAGCCTAAGTGCTCTTGAGGTAAAAAGGGTCTCGTTAATGGAGATCTTTTAAAACATTATTGTTCCTCATATGAGTGAAGGAAACTTTTTATAGGGTCATCATGTGGGCATGGTATAAGTTCCTTTTGGGTTTTATCCTTGGTGGTTTTCTAAAATATCCTTTTGGTTACCGAACAAGTTACCTTAAGGAAAAGGTGTTTTTGTTACTACGTGGACATTGAAGTCATTAGAGAAGGTTCTTGAAGAAGCCATGTGTTGCAAAGTAGACAAAGTAGACTTCATTGAGTGTTTCCAACCCCTTGGTTGGGTATGTCTTATTAGTTGACATGAAAGTTATTAACATTCCTGAAAACAACCACATTCTATTTTAGTTTCCCTTTTTAGCCATTTCACCCTCAAACAACAACCTATCGGCATATTATTGCACCTTCTTGGGGCAATTTCTAGTCTAAAGGATGATTCTAGCATATGGTGGGACTCATATGGACTTAGTTATGAAGATACAAAGGCTCTTTCAAGTGAAGAATATCAACAAATAACTTTAAATAGGTGGTCTCTTAACACTTAGAACGATACAAAGAGCACTATGCATTTATTTTCATACACAAACTTACTTTTACATGTTCATGGATGTACTCAACAAAAAAAATATTATTATTTCCAAAAACCCCAGTAGAAAGCATAGTTTCATCAAAGTTAACTTGGCTAAAAGAATACAAGCCCCCACAAAGCATATTCGAAGTACCCAAGTTAAGGTGATAATTTTCAAATTTTTAATGGTTTGCAAATTACTACAGATAAATATATGTTACATTTATATTTTCGTGTTATAGGTATGGATAATGTGGATATTACTTTGGGGTATCCCTAAATAAACACAATTGGTACATTTAATATTAATGTGCAAAAGAAGTATTTGAAGCTTTGGTGCAAGTAAAACAAATCACATTCCAAAATATTTTTGTTGCTAAAGGGCCCAAGGTGGCACATGAAAAAAAAAATTGCATCACTAACTGACACATCAAATGAAGAGTGGAGTTGAATCAGAAGAAAAAAAAATAGCAACACGTGAAGACAAGCCATGGGAATGGCATAAAAATGAAGGAGAATAATGTGGCTCAAAGAAATCACAAGTTGAAGAGTCAGAAAAAAAATACCAATAGCTAAGGTTGTATATTGTCATCCACACCACTATGAGAAACAATAGTGATCAAAAAGGTTGGGAGCATCAACAAACTTGGAACAAAAAAAGAAACCAATATGGAGGCACATGGAGGACTAAAAACAATGCATAGAGATATCATATTAGTGCAATGGCTTGGAACCAAAGAAGCACTAGAGTTGAGACCAACGTGGGAAAGAAGCAGTTGGACCTCATGTCTACATTTCACTTGGATGGATGGATGCTTGTGCTTGGTGCCAGTTGACTACATTATTTAATAGATCATATTATATGGTTTCCTTCCATGTTTTGAGAACGGAACATGCAAAAGAGAATAGAATGTAGCATACCTACGGAGGATAATATGTGATAGCTTGAGAGATACCCAAGGGATTGATTGTAATTTGATCATAATTATAGAATATGCCTACTTCATAGTGATGGGTAATAAATAGACCAATACCTTGGGAGGTACCCAAGGGAATGATTTTAATGTGATCATAATCATAAAATAGACCCACTTCTTCATAGTAGTGGGTAATAAATAGAACCACTAGTTAGTTAGAGGAAATAATTTAATAGCAAAGAATAGTTGTCATAGGCCCGTCAACATACTTGTGAAAAAGTGTAAAAAAACAGTATCATCATATTGAAATATGTTAAAGTTGGATGTAATGTTCTATAGCAAGCATGGATAGTGGCATGGTTTCTCCCATAAAGAGTAATGGATGGTGTTACCTTACCTTAAGGGTTATTTTTTACAATCTCATATCTATTCTCGTGTGGATGAATTTTGACATTTTTTAAGTTAAATTAAGAGGTTTTAATCCTTTATCTATTACGTTTACTACACTAACACGCTCATTTTCATACCAACAAATAATCTTTGGTTTTTGTGTTTCCCTTAACAAGTAGTATGTTGGAGTTTCGACTAGGGCCTAAAACCTTCTTCAAGACTTATAAAGTCATGTTGGATAAACTATTAGTATGTGCTTTTTGGTTCTATTTTAATATGCAAGAAGGGTTTTTGTACTCATGTCAAAATTAAAAAATATATAATAGAATTGTATGATACATAATAACATTAAAGGACCCAAAAAGAAAATATCTCGAGCCATTCAAATATGTTTCATTAAATCCTTTTGAATTTGGAACATCTAGCATTTAGATAGACATATTCAATACAATCAAAATAAATTCCAACCATTTTAAATACATAAAAGCATTCATAACTCATTTTTTATCTTCTACAATGAAAAGCAAGGTGTTTAAGATATCAAAATACCTAAGTTGCCTAGAAACTTGGGTTCAAGGATAGGGATGCCACTTTTTGAAACAAAGAACTTGGGTACTTCGGGATTTTTCCTGAGAAAAAAAACCTTTATTCATTCGAATAACATGAAAAACTCTAAAAAGTTTACAATTCTGCTTTGTAGTCCAAAGCTTACATCATTTCTAATTCTTAGTTGTTTGAATTGTTTCAAACTGCATACAGATGCAAAATTCTTTCTGGTATACAAAAATTTTCTGAGGTTCAAGAGTATCAAGACCGTATTGCTCTTGATCCTAGTTCTTAGCTGCTTTTCCTTTCGCGCTAACTGAACTATGCAATTGTTGTATCCTGTTCATAAGACAAGCTCTGATTCTTCATAGCAGAATGTAAAACAGAACGGCTTCACCTTCACCTAAGACCTCTCCTTCTATGATCCTTGGTTGGATAGCTAAAGACAGTTTAGATAGTGTGTCTGCCTCTGTGTTGAATTCCTTGTAAATGTGGTTGAAATGAATTGCTTCAAAGGAGGGTTGTAAATAACGGATAGCCCTTAACAAATTTTGTAGGTGTGGGTCTCTTATGTTGTTCCATCCTTGTGCCCATTCTATCACTATTTTGGAGTCCCCATAAATGTCCAGCTTATCTATCTGCTTATCCTTTTCTATCTTGAGGGTAGCCCATAGTGCTGAAAGCTCAACTTTACTATTGGTAGCCCTAACCAGTCCCAGCTTGAAGGAGATTTTATTTGTTTCAGATAAGTGGATCACCCCACCGGCCCCACCGATGGTAGGATCACCCTGGCTAGAACTGTCAAAATAATCCCACAGGATGCTTATGTCAATCATTGGGGCTATCGCTGCTCTTGTTTTTCCAGCTTTAGGTGATACTCTACATTCTTGCATTTTCTGTATTAGCAGAGCTGAGGAGATGTCAGTGGGAGTCCACACATTCCTGAAGATTGCTCTATTTCGTGCCTCCTAAATGGTGTATACAAAAAGCATAGGAAAAGCACTAAACTCACATATCGCTTTGTAGTTCCACCAGCCTTTGGTTCTCTGCTCCCAAGTTCCTTCCAAGCTACCCATCCTACCTTGGCTTAATTTTCTTGAGACATTAGTCCACACCTGACCTACATAAGGACAAGTGTCGAAGAGATCGGACGTGAGTTCATCATATTGTTTGCATAAAATGCAAAGGCCTGGACCCTGCAAGCCTCTTTTTCTTAATTTTTCCCATGTCAACAATTTGTTGTTTATTGCCAGCCAAAAAGTGAGTATGGTTTTTAACGGACTATTTGAGTATCAAAGACCATGCCACCACCAAGGTTTCTCTCCTTCAAACTATTCCATAATTGCAACTTCATAACCCTTTTTGGTTGTGTAGTGACCATCTATTTCATTTCTTGTCCAAATTAGTTTGTCCCGAGTATCTTCATCAAGACTTACAAAATTAGATTATAACAAGTCTATGTAGGTTTTCCAATAATTAGCATCAGCTCCTTCTAATTGAATCTTGTTAGAAGCCTTCCACCTTGTTTTGCCTGCTTGGTTTGGAATTTGGATTTGAACATCTGCAAGTTTGAAGCATCTATGTTCGCTGAGCTTAATTAAGACCAATTGGGGGAGCCTAAAGTCCTCTCCTGCTCCCACCCAGGGATCTATCCCTCATCTAACACTTCTCCCATTCCCTATTTCCCACGTTGTCCAATTGCCAATGAGTTGGAATGCTAGAACCATCGTTTTCCAGCCTACAGACCCATTTTTGAAGGATTTATTAGGGATTCTGATCCAGTCTATGATATTCATGTTTGGACAGTATTTAGAGCAAAAAACCCTTCCCCACAAAGTGGCAGAGTTCTGCACTAGTCTCCATAGAGATTTTGCTGCCAGAGCTCTGGTAAAAAGAGTAAGGTTCTTGATACCCCAACCTCCTAGTTCTTTAGGTAGGGCTAGGGAGGTCCATTTAGCCAGGGGAATGCCAAAGCTTTGTTTGCTTGCTATCCAAATGAATGTGAAGCATTTTTTTCTGAATTTTTGTCAAGATCCCTTTAGGGATGTAAGCTATAGAGGCCCAGTAAACTGGAATGCTCTAAAGCATAGCCTTGATTAATACCAATTCTCCTCCCCTGGAAAAGAATTGATTGTCCCATGAAGTGACTCGAGATTCTACCTTCTTATATAGCCACATCCAATCCTTGAAAGTATAACTGTTGGGTTTGAGGAGAAAACCTAGGTATTTGAACCCATCAACCATCAATTTGGTTGGATAGGCTAGGATTTCATTAGCCCTTTGAGTCAATTCTTCTAAGAAGTCATTGTGATCCAGTATCGATTTTTCTATATTGATCAGCATCCCTGTAGCCTTCTTGTATTTTTCCATCAAAGTGGCATACTCCTTAAGGTTTTCCTCCTCCCCTATCCCAAAAAGCAGTACATCATCTACGAACAAAGTGTGTGTGACTTCCTCTGTCCTTGACACTTTGACTCCTGTAATCTTGCCTTCACTTATTGCTTTCAATATTAACTTGCTCAAGGCATTAGCCACCAGTAAGAAGATAAAAGGGGGTAAAGGGAACCCCTGTTTGATCCCTCTTATAGGTTTGAAGAATCCAGAAGGGGAACCATTGATCAAAACTACAAAAGAGGTGGATTGGATGCATTCCATAATCCATTCAACTATCTCCATGGACAACCCTAATTTTATGAGGATTAGTCTGATAAAGGTCCATTTTACCCTATCATATGCTTTGGACAGATCAAGCTTTAAGGCAAATGCTTGTTGTTTCTCCTTTTTAATGGTATAAATTGCATCCTGCGCTAGAGAGATTGCATCCAGAATTTTCCTGCTTTGCAAGAAACCAAACTTCTCCTCTATTATAACTTTGCTCAAGATGGGTTTAATCCTTGAGGCTATGATTTTGGCTATCACTTTGTAGACCATATTGCAACAGGAAATTGGTTTGAAGTCTTCAAAGGCTTCAGACTTCAATTTTTTAGGGAATAGGGCTATGAAGGTAGCATTCATGCTTCCAATCACCTTTCCTGCTCTTCTGGATTCTTGAACTACTGCCAACAAATCATCTTTTATCTTGTCATAGAATCCAAGAAAAGACTCTAAAGTGAAGCCATCTGGGCCAAGGCTCTTGCCTTTTTGGAAGGAGTGTAATACCTGTTGAATTTTTTCCTTTGTTATGTCTTTAGTTAATTCTTCATTCATCTCTTCTATAATAGCTCTAGGGAACAAATATAAGACTTCAAGCATCTAGGCTATTAGGAAACCAGCTAGCTCCTAGAACATGTTGTGAAAATGTTCCATTGATGGCTGTGTTTTTTCCTCAGAGGAATTTTCCCAAGAGCCTTGAGAAGTCCTAATCTCATGGATTGTATTGATGCCTTTCCTCTGAGAGGAGTTCTGTAGAAAAACTTTGTATTTTTATCCCCTTCTACCAACCACAGCGCTCTGCTTTTAAGCCTCCACTTTTTTTCTTCTTGCAACAGGAGTGCATGTTTTCTCCCTTCCAGTTCTTTGAGCTCTTCTAGTTCCCTTCTACTGAAAACTCCTCACTTTTATTTTCAAATAACTCCTTTATTTGTAGTTCTATTCACTTCAATTCTTCTTGTTTCCTTCTTCTTAACTTCTCATCCCATTCTTTGGATAGTTTTTTAACTCTTGTCAAATTTTCCATGAATTGTTGCATGTATGAATTGTTTTCATTTTCTTGCAAAGGTTCCCAAGCTTCTTGTATTAGGTTTCTATACTCCTCTTCTTCTAGCCAATGAGGTTTGAAATTAAAAGGAGCAGGGGGTTTGACTTCTGGGGTTTTTATAGTCAGAACTATAGGGCAGTGATCTGAGTTTCCCCCTGTTTCTACTGAAGCCTTCAAAATTATGTCACTCCCTATCAGTGAATCCGAGACCAGAAATCTATCCAGCCTTTTCAAGACTTCCTTATCTCCACTCCTCCTATTTCTCCAAGTGGGCATGTGTTTTATTGGAGCCAAGTCAATTAAGCTCTTTTGCTTAAACAGATGGGTGAAAAAAGGAGCTAGGGCATCCGGCCTTGCATTCTTTCCCCAGGATTCATTGTTGTTTAGTGTTAAGTTTAGGTCCCCTCCTAAAATCAGATTTGGTATGTCTAAAGCTCCAAATCCAGCTAGCCTATCCCAAAAGGTTTTTTTGTCGTAAAAGGGACCATAGACATTCAATATCATAAAATGTTTCCCCATTTCACTGTCTTCTAGTTATGTTCCCACTACTATATCAAATCTCTAAACTGAGATCATGCTCAAAGCAGGGCTCCAGGCTGTTAGGACCTCCTGAATGCCCATATGAATCATGACTAGTCATCCCGCAATCCTTTAGGCATTCTTTGATCACTTCTTCAGCCTTCTTACCTTCTGTCATTGTCTCTTGAATCAGTAACACAGTAGGACTTATGTTGGCTAAAATTTGTTTCAGGGCGACTTTCTTGGGTACCACCCCTAACCCTCTGATGTTTAAGGAGAGGATCTTCATTTGATTAGGGATCCTAGGGATTTATCTCTAAGCGCCCTTGAAATTGTTTCTTGTTTACCATGCTTAACATCTATGATTGCTTGCTTCTATGCTTTTGAGAGATTGGATTTCCTTCCCAGCTAAGGTTTGGTTTTGGGATTCAAGGCTAGCCCCCCTCCTGAAGAGATACACTCTTCCGTCAAGTACTTAAAAGTCCTAGATCTAAGATTATATTCTTTTTTTATTTCCTTACAGTGGGTTGTCTCAAGAATATCCATTGGGGATAAATCACTTTTTCTTTTAATGGAAGAAATAACCACAGGATTAAGATTGTTACCTTTGAGTCCCATGGAATATTTCTGGTGAAGACCGTTGGGTTCGCTGGGGCTGAGTTGTCCAACATCCGAAATTTCTGCGCTAGGGCTTAGTTGTATGATTTCCGACCTTTCCTCGTCATTGTTGAGGTGTCTCTCTTCCTTAATCCCTGTAATAGTTCCATTCAATACCCTGTCTTCTGTTGACTTGTTTGTGTCCGATGAAAAACTCTCACCACCTTCTATCTTCCTGTCGGTTGACTGTTTTCTACTGCCTCCTTCGCCATTCTTCTGAGCTTCTGTAGTGTTCTTCGATCATTCTTCTTCATGGCTCTACACACTATCTTCAGTAATTCGTTCCCCTCTACTTTTTCCTTTACCTTCTTCATCTATTTGTGCGCCATCTTCTGAGAGAGGTATCTTCTCTGCCCTTTGATCCTTTTTTATTCTAGTCTTCTTAATCCAGACCTTCCTGTAACGACTCTCCTTCGCACTCTTCGGGAAGTCCTTGAGCAAATGGTCGACCTCTCTACATCCATAGAATCTAAAGGGGATTTTCCAATAATCTAATCTCTGCTTCCACTAGCTCCCATGCATGTTTATCACTAATTCCTCGAACAAACCGTCTTTAAGATCGAGCTCAACCAGAATTCTTGCGCAACGGGGGTCTACTTTAGATTCCCAATCTTTATCTAGAGTCACAAACTTCCCTATCTTATTGCCAATTGCTCTAAGACACTCCTCCTGCCAAAACATCATGGGTAACCCTAGGAGGATAACCCATACTTGCTTAATGTTATAAGGTTCCTTAGTCGCATTGAAATATACCCTCCTTTTTTGTAGAATTAGGCCCGATGGGCTCCATTGCCAATTTCTATCCAGCAGTTTTTTACCATCTTTTTCTTGGTGAATTTTGAGTAGAAACCACCCTCTTGGCAGCATGTGAAATTTAGGATTGTAACCGAGCTTGGCTTCCCAATTATCTTCAATTCACCTCTGCACAATGTCTCGTCCTAGGTTTTTTCCACAGAACCGACCTATAAGAGCTCGCTTCAGGTAATCTGGGATTTCCTTAATTTCTATATCTCTACCAACAGTTAGTTTTGCATTGACCTTCCTCGACCTCACTCCTTTGTTCTTGTGGAGCTGTTTTCTGTTCTTTTCTGCGCAATTATTGTCTAAGGTGGTGTCGATTGTGGATTTCATGTTTTTACATGCCTTCAGAGACGAAGCATGATCTAAAGGACTATTTACTTCCTCCCGTGACGTCATATTCATGTCCTCCACATGTGCGGCCTGACAGCACGTTCCTTGAGTTTACGCTTCCGTCCGTCTGATCGAGCTATGTACTTCCTCATCTGTGCACAAGATCAAGGTTTCCCAATATTCGGGAGTGTAGTCAACGTCGTCAATCTGTATCCTGGACACTGCTTATCCTCCTCTTCTCCTGCTTGCTTTTTTATCTTCACCCTGCTTCCTCCCATCGCGTTCATGACTTAAAAAGAAAAATAAAAAACCTCCTATGCTCCTTTACTTATTTTGTCTTCACGTTCGCCTCCTTTTAACTCCCTTCCACAGAGCTCCATGGCGCCCTCCTCCTCTTTGGGGTACTATATATATATATATATAATTCAAATCATTTTCATTGTACATATATATTCATTTGCATCCATATGAATCCAAACCATTATACACAAATATGCAAAGTTTCTCATGTATATACAAAGGGTGCATACAACTAAAAGAACATCAAGTGCAATCCATATCTGACCCAAAATGCATATACAAAGAGGCTCTAAATGGATTGTAGAGTCCAAAAAACTTCATGTTAAAAGAAATAACTACATGTCATCAAAATCATTGTCTATACATGGATCATATTTATCAATAGCACCCTGTGCCCCGCTCCTCTAGGTTCTAGCCCTTGCCTCTACCTCGAATCTCTAAGTGGATCCTCCAATGACATTTGTCAACACCCTACAATTTTGAAGGAACTTCCTAATCCAAGTGTAGAAATGAGTTAGAAAAAATATTCCCATGCTTGATAAGTGATTTTGCTTGACTGAAGGGTACATTTTATTAAGGTCATGATAGATGATTTCAACAATCAGCGCCACCAACATCAAGGTACATAGAGATGTTGATGTGGTTGATTAAATGTCTATCCCTTACCTTCATACCTGATAGAATCCCATGGAAACATTACAACCTTGAAACCCCAAAAACCATTAAGTCTGTTGAATTATGAATGGGATCTAAAGTTCTACTTTTTCATATGAAGTCTGATGAGGTTGGAACCACTCAAACATCTTGAAACAAATAATGGTAATGTTCAAAGTTTAGTAAAATGATGGAAAAATTAAATATGAGGAGAATGTCACTTTAACATTACCATTTGATATTACTAACTTGTATGTTGCTTGTACAAAAATGTTCCCTAGGTGTCCCTAAAATCGGGGTACCCCATCTTCTCTGGCATCAACATCCCCCAATTTCATCTCAAACATCTTGGTTTCATGGGTAGAGTACCCAATTTAGTCGGGTACATCCTGGCCATCCCCAACCCCTTAAAGGTTCAACATAAATTTGAAGAGTGACTCTCCTATAGATTTCAATTTTTGCAATAAGCATTATAGTTGGAAGCTAAGTCACCTTGTTCAAATTCGTGTTCAAGTTCGGCAACCTTGAAGTTCGACAAAAATTCATGAATGAAAATTTTGATGATAAAATTCGGCATTAAATTCGAGAGACTATAAAATTTGCAAATAAAAAAAAAATGAATTTTGTTCAGTAAAATTCAATATGTTAATTAAACACATCTTAAAAACTGCGAAATTGACCACACCCTGTTCCAAATTTGGAAAAAAAAATAAAGAGAAAACAAAAATTGATACAAATTCCATTTTAATATATTAATATTAATTTCATTTTAATGGCACTGTGAGATATTTTAATATATTACAATTTCTCCTTCCTGGCGTGTTTTTTAAATTTATACCCACAATTTCTCTAATAGACACCCACCAAAGGTGACCCAATTTTCCCAACCTACAAACTATGAACATGGACGGGCTCGATCTTTGAACAACGAATAGGTGATGGACTATGGAAATAACACTAGCAAATGCAGAGGCTACAACTTCAATTAAAAGATAATGCAAGTGGCTACGACCTTAATTAAAAATAGCAATTGCCCCCTAAGGTGCAATAAAACGCCGAAAAGGAAAAAGATGAGAAAAAAATAGACGTGATTAAGAGGAAAAGAGAGTAGTATTTTTTGTGCGAATTATTATTTGTATAGTTAGGGATCGAACCCCATGATGATCTTCCACCCAATATCACACAAAGTGGCGACTCTTTGTTTATGCCTAGGACTAAGGAAACCTTGCTTGTTGTATCATGGATTCTCAAATATGTATGTGTAGTGTTTTTTGGAATGGTTTAAACATATGGGTACTTTGGTAGATGGACCACCTAATTTCGAGTTTTGCAATCTAAAATATATTTGTACCTCATGAAATTTGGTTCCTATAAACATTTTATAAATCCAATGTTAAGATATCTAGATTGATTATGTCGTATGAAAGATCCCCAAGTTCCCCACCTCAACTTCATACCTTGATCATAAATACTCTAACTGAACAACAAATAGATCCTTTCCATTGTGCCCTTTAGAATCCATTATTTATTTTCTCTATGTTGCAAACTATAATATATGAGAGCTTTGAGATATTCTTTTATTATTTTCCAAAGACAACCCCCTCCTTGTATCGGCAGAGCATCTATCATGAAAGTGAGAAAGCATGAGAGTGGGGAATTTTCCTTTATCATTACCTTTGTATCCCAAGGGGAAGTTTAACAATATTTATCTCTATCATTCCCTTCATATCTCAAGGGGGAGATTAGGCATTTTCCTATATATTTCCCTTTATATCCCAACGTGAGGTTTAAAACACGAGACTTTATGTGACAAATGTACATTCGAGAGATTTTACAAGACAAATAATGGTAACGAAAAGAGCTATATCAAACAGGCAATAAGAAAACTTTTCATAAGTAATTAAATTTTATATTATGGTTTAGTTTTTAATGAAGAAATTTGTAAATTTGCAAAAGAGTTTCGTATTTGCATGAGATGTTTGTAAATACCCCTCTTTACTATCATAGCTTAGTAATTTTAAATTTGCATGACTCAACTTTCTCCTCCCAAAAATAAAGCTTTCACAAATTACTTTATCATATAAATACCTTTAATTTTGTTAAAAATCACTTATGAAAGCCAAACCATGACTTTTTGTGTTTTATGGTGAGACAAGTCGTTGTGTTGACTTTGTTTGTTTTATTATAATAAATATGATCAAAGTATTCAATCAATTAGGCTTTAAATGTTTGCATGTTTCTATAATTAATATGGTCAAAAGTTTTCAATCATTTTGTTCTCGAGTTTCTTGTCTCGGAGATTTTGATGTGAAGGTATAAAATGGGACGGAAGTTTGAAAATTAGATAGCAATGAATCGACGTCTTAGGACTTAAATATCGAATCTTCAGCTTCTCTACAAAACCAAAATAAAACAATGGCCACAGCAGTAGCAATGTACCTGTCATAAAGAGGAAAACATAGTATAAGCAATACATTGGAATGAAGTGGGTGGAAAGCAGATAATATATTGTAAAATGACTATTGTGCATAATGATCCATTAATGTTACACAAGGAAAATTGCCACCTGCATAGTACAGCCCACTGCGTGGTCATTCAACAACATACCTTTGGAGCATGAACCTTTCCTTCTGAATAGATGCAGAGACAAAGCAATACTAATGTCAAACATAGCAGGCGCTAAATAAGTATCGTTTTTCCTAAATTTGAATTCTTATGAATCAACAACCTTTGTCATAAAATGCATTGTGAGAACGTTGCAAGCCTGAGGTAATTATGCATGTCTAGGCTTGTGTTACCTACATAGTTTTGGGTTGTACCTCCTTACAGTTGGAAGGTCTATACAAGGGAGATGTGGCTACATTTACTTTTTGAGAAAAAATATGCATTAGTTTTATAGAGTTATAATAATGGATTAAATATGCGATTAAAATATTAAAATGTTAAATTCTATAAGAAAATACTATGGAAGAAATATAACTGGGATTTGCACAAAGATCTATAATAACAATGGATTAAATATGTAACTAATAAATTTTAAAAATCAAATTTAACAATATTTCTTTTTCTATTTATGTTTAAATCTGATCATTTTATGTTTCCATCCATCAATTACTTTAACATTTTCATTCTCCCCCACACATATATATATAAAGGATTGGGCTTTGTCAACTCTCGTCCTACAAATTGTATTTTCATGATTAGCTTTGTCAACTCTACAATCCAAGCTTCTCCATTAAGTTGAGTTTTTTACTCCACTTGGTCAAGCAAGGCATTGGTCATGCCCAAGTGACCACGTAGCTTTACATATACCAACGAAAATCAAGTTAGAAAAAATCGTCGAAAATGGCGAAGGGGCGGAAAGGTCATATTTTGTTCTTTTGTTGAATAATGATTAACGAGTTTAATGCCTTCTTTATGGAGCAAGAAGAGTATGACCCATAAGAAGGTATATATATTCTGATATTTTGAAATTTTTGGCGTTAAGCTTGGAATTGGCCTAATTCTTTATATTGTCGGGACAGGAAACTAGTGTCGCTCTTAAAGATTCAAAGTGTGACAGAATCAGGGTTAAAATTTTATAAATAAATAAATAAATAGACAATGATGATCTTTTTGGCAAGAGAATTTCGAGGAGATGTTGCATTTTCAATTGAGAGAGAAATATGACGTTAAATCTCATCCATCTCCAAAGAAAAATTATGATAGTTTAACTAAAAAAGAACAAAAGATTGAGAAAAGTATATCCCTAAGGTACATAACGAGAAAGCATAAATCATGAATTATTAGATTTCTTCGATTAAGCAATCTTACCTATGTCAAGAGTGTCATTAGATCTCTTTCTTAACACATTGACGTAATAATCAAATATTCCTACCTTCTTCTCAACTGAGTCATCTAGGAAGGTGGGCAAGGAGGTAACTTTAGAGGAGGAGGCAGTTTTGAAGGGCTTTGCTAAGGACAAGAGTCCTAGTCCTAATCGGTGGACACTGGAGTTTTTCTTATCTTTTTTTTATCTAGTGGGTGGTTATCTTTTAGCTGTGTTGATGCCTGGAAAATCCCAAGTACCAACAGTAGGGATTCTCCCCAATAACCGTTCCCAATTAGATCATTTATCGTTTGGAATGGGAAATCCGTCCTGTTAGCAGCTTGACTACCGTAGAATTAAAAGAATGTTTAAATCTATTTTACCGGTTATGGCCTGGTCCACCATTTATGTAATTCTATGTTTTATAATGAAATGCAATTGCCTATACTAAATGCAAGTAATGGCAGGTAAGAAACTCACTAGATATGCGTAGGTCCTCCCTACGTCTTACCGCTCCTGCCCCACAATCACTCTACGAAAGCAAAGAAAGAACTAATCTATTCTAACTATTCTAAACTATCCCCAGGGAGCAAACTTTATATTAGAATGAGTAATGTATTGTATTGTTTGCACATAGAATTCTACATATAGTTGTTAAACTATGAATACATAAATACAGCAGAAAAAATTACACAAAGATAGCTATGTGAAGTTAAAACGTCCATTACTCATGGTTGTACAAGATTCATAGCAGAAATGAAATCATTCATAAACACAGAAATAATTCAGCAAGTTAAGAACGATCTAACATATTGTTCAACATGCCAAAACAAAAATAATTCCTCATTCAGCAATCCACACAACCCGTTTTGAAGCTCATATAGTCCTTCCTCCATCGAAATTCAATTCTCTTTATTATAAAAAGAAGTAGTTTTTATTACAAAAAGTTTCAGCATATGTGTGCTAGAAAAATTCATTTCTCTTCTATTCTACCCCTACTTATACAAATTACATGTGATTTTTCAGCGACCCTAGCCTCTTGTAACTCTTCGATTACACAATTCCGTCCTCTAGTGTGCTCACTAGGAAAATTGGAATAAATACAAAATATTACATAAAATTTCCCACATGTGAATAAAACAAAACAGATTAGGTGGGCCTGGCCAATCCATCCATGAATTGCTTCCATGTAGCAGCATCTGCATCTATGGTCCTGAAGTCTATAGGTTCCAATATTTTGAATGTTACTTCATGTATCGATAGCTGGAACTTTATCTTTGCTACTCTTGGTGGGGTGACTCTGAACTGGTCTTCCAGCAAGGAATTGCTAACTGCAGCTTGTGCCACTAAACTCTTTACCACTTTCGTATTTAAGTATTAACCTGTTGTATATTAAGTTCATCCTCCTGCAGCCTGCCTTGGAGGTACTTCAAGTGATCCTCTTGTCCTGGAAAATCCTTAAGTTTCTTCTCGGAAGAGGTCTGATATTTGTTATGCATTGTAATCACCTTCTTGTAGAAATCCATACACCTCCCCAGCATTTTCTCAACCCTTTGCGGTCAGTCTTACAGCATCTTTACTACTAAAGTCCATCAACTCATACTCAATCCTTAAATTCTCTAGAGTCTTCTAAGGCACATTCTCTGGAAATTATGCATTAGTCTCCATCCAAGTCAATTGACTTTGGATAATTTCTACATTTTCATGAGTTCTCATTCTGAAGTCAGTGGATATTGCTAAGATATCCTGTAATCGGATTCCTGCTTGCTTGATCCATAGACTTCTTCTGCTGGTTTTAATTGAACTTGATATATCTTCCTTCTGAGCAAAAGAGCGTGCTCTCGAAGAGGGGAGATGTCAATTTTCCGCTCATTTGTTGCCTTAAGCTGCACCTCCAAAGAGTTATTTTGTGCTTCCAATTCTGCAACTCGGGCCCTTAACTCCTCTGCTTGTGTATCTGTTGTGGCCCTTCGCGTTTCCAGCCCTGAAATTTTGCCTTCCAAGTCTTTTTTTTTCTCCACTAATAATGGTATTTGACAATACCAAGGACTCTATTTCTGCTTCTAAGATATGGTAGGCCTCTTTAAGCCTCTCTAAATCCGAAAGGGTGGCATCATACTTCTTCTTTGTCTCTCGGCCTTCTCCTTGTTCTTGCCTCAGGGTCTCTTTCATTTGTGTCATCTTGTCTTTTTATTGGTCAACTGCTCCTTTCAGTTTGCTAACATTATAAGCATTCGCCTGTGCAGTTGCAACACCAATTGAGGCCATTTGCTCTGGATCTTCCTCTACATTTTTCACAACATTTTTTTCAGTAACTGTGGTTACCTCTAGCTGGGTACCCACTTTCAATGTCTTCTCGGGTATCCAAACGATGGTTTTGCGCTTAGGGTCAAAGAATACTTTATCTAGCTGAGCAACTGCATGTTGCTTAGATGGAGTGAAGGGTACCAACCCTAACTCAGCGATAGGGAGGTGACCTCCTATTAATATATCTTCTGAAGTGGAAGGCAGACTTTCTGGATTCTCTTGAGCAGTATTTTGCTCCTGATTCTCCCTATCTTGATCTTCTTGCTCCTTTTGACTCAACTCCTCAGCGATCCTATTTGCTTCTTCTTTTTCTCTCTGTGTTTTTTCTTCTTCTTCCTTTTTCTTCTGCTCTTCTTCTTTTACTCTCTGGGCCTCTTCGGCCAACAATTTCCTTGCACCTTCTACTAACCTTCGTGTTGCTTCTTCATTTTCTCTCTATGTAGCTTCTTCTTCTTGTCTTTTTTGTTCGGAGGTATTGTTGCTGCTACCTTTGCCTCATGTAACTGTGATTTTCTTCTTGAAACTCGTGTTCAAAGAAGTCATATTACAAGCATTTCGGTATACTTCTTCATCTTTATCCAAATGATCAGAGTACTCGAAGTTCACCTTTACAAGTGCACAGCGCACAACAACTTTGCCCTGAGAATCATTTATGTGAAAACTCTTCTCGCCAAAATGGAAATTTGCCAAGTCTTTAACAAAATATGCTGTGCTTTTAAATTTGGAAAATTTATAACTGCCAACATAGAAAGGCATTGGCAGGAAAATAGCCTTCTTCATATCAAAAAGATAACTCCTGAATCCATCCAAAAAGAGTTGTCTTACTGCTTCCTTATGGCATACTTGGGGAGCAGTGAAGGGGCCTTAGTTCCTCCATACATTCTCGAATAAGTACCCTCTTCAGAGAAGAAATAATATCCATATTCCCTTATAGCATCTAAAGCATCTTCAGATATACATTTGCATTCTTCAAGAAAGACTAACTGATAAAGAGACATTAGGAATCCCTCACATATGAGCTTGTATGAGCTATGATAACTGTGAGCCCGTAACAAATGTTATGCAATGTAAATAGGTGCTTTACCCTCCTTCCAACTATAGTTTAGCTTCTCAAATGGATGTAAGCAGAGTATACAGTCAATTAAAAATGATCCCATGTAAAACTCAGACTTCCACCGGAGCAATCCTTCATGTACTGCAGTTATACAAGAAGAAAATCTATTAGCCACTATGTCCAACCAGTTGAAAATAGTACCTTCCATGGTCACATGATACATCAATGGTATCCAACCAATCTTATAAAATCTTCCATCGGCCCTGCCGAAAATCCTGTTAAGCACCGATGCTACAAGTCTATATGGAGTACGTAAACTAGCGGTTTCATATTCCTCGGATGCCCTTTGTCGGAATGACTTTCCCTCTGTCATCATCATTCTTGCACATCCAACTTAATCAATAGTCAAACTATTTATCCAATCATTTGTCATGCTGACTTCTGAGAATGGAAATTTGTAGGATTTGGCTATGAATGCAGGGGTAAAAGAAGCGAAACCCTTGTCCTCCACATTATACATGACCATACCTCGCGCGTCCACCTTAAACAAAATCCATCCAATCACTTCAGAGCAAGAAAATAGCTCTGGTCGCATGGACACCTTTGTAATCCCTAATCTTAATATGTTTCCAAACAAGGGTAAATCTTCCAAGCCCGCATCTTGAGCTTTCTGATCCTGGAGCATATGATATATCTGCCCGCACTTGAATTCCGACTCGGCTCCGGTGACTGATTTTGTGTCTACATAAATTATTTCAACACTAGGCATGACTTCTAGGCATGATTCTTCCTCGGCAACTTTATCTTTCTTCTTCCCTTTCTTAGGCATGGTATTGGATGCAGATTGAGACTATAGAAAAACACACAAAACCTGTCTTAGCATCCCTATGATTGTAAACCACATATATTCGTGTACACGAGAAATGAAACAAGACATATAAGAACTTTATCATTTTCTCCTAACAAATCACTTCTTTTTAGAACAAGCTTGACCAGTATCTTACCATATCATCCTTAGACATGGGAAAACAACTCTGCATGTAACACATCGCGCACCACCAAAACCCAAACCTAATGTAAAGTCAAAACCGGGTGATAAAAAACTAGCTCGCATACAAGCTTTGACTAAGGCATCGAGAGCTCAACCCTATCGTTCCCAAGCACAATACCAGGTATTGATCAAAACAACCTTCGAAACTTGCATATGACCCTTTCTAAGAGATCTACGGCCTGCAGAACAAACCAGAGGAACGCGGTGGCGCCAATCCATCGGCCACCAAGACCAACACCTTCTAGCTGAAAGCCCAGGTTATGAAACCAAACGAAATGCAAGGCTCTTGGAGATCTACAGCTTCAATAACCCCTATCATCGTAGACTGATATGAACCAGTCAAGGGAGGGTCAGTGAAAAACTCGGGACATCTCGGCCTCATCATTGCACCACCAGGGCCCTAAGCTAGCCATGTCTAAATGGAAAAGGCAGGAAAAGGTTGGGAGCAGGTAAAAACAAAACCACGGCCAGAGCAAACTAGGTCAACAAGTAGACGGATGGGTCAAGACGAAACAAGAGGCCGAGGAGAAGGCTTTTAAACCCGTCGACAACCGCGGCATCCCTAACTTCGTAAAATGAAACCTAAACGCAAAGAACCAAAGAAAATGCCAGTTAACCACTTAAACAAGTCCTGGCAGGATAGTATCCTACCTGGAAAGGATAGTTCGATGGTGGTTGAAAAGCTTGACGTCAACTGCTATGAAGGCTCCAAATGGAAAACTTTGGTAGGCGCTTGCTCAGAACAGGAGGTGGCACTTCTTCACGAATCTGTAATGCAAGCTCAAACAGGCTATTCTCCACAAACCTTAAGAAATCGTAACGCCCGTAATCAAAACCCACCCTAGGCTTATATAATAAAACAACAACAACGCATTTAATGCGGTTGATGGGATAATTACACCGCAAAGGCGTATGAAACGTCGTTTGGCGCCATATAAACCTTATCAACGAGAAAACATGTTGGCGAGGCGAGATGAAGGACCTCCGACTGCAGGGGCTCAAAAACCACGACTCTGTCGCAACTATCGGGTCTCCTCAGAAAAGATCACCCACCAATGCAGTTGCATAACTCTCCAATGTTGCGGCAGTGACGGATTGGCAACAAAACATCAAGTATGTTGCCTTCCTCGACAAAATATCATGAAAAGCACCTGACACTATCAGAGACGGCGAGGAAAGAACACCCAACCAAAAACCTATTGGCAGACCCGATCGACAACGAGAAAGACTTAAAAGACCTGACAGCATCGGTGAAAAGAACAAAAAACCGTTGTTATCAGTCGTCCTTGGATGAGACAACCCGACAAGAACATCGACAACAAGAGCAGGAATCTGCCGATAGTATCGGCTGGAAAACGAAAAACTTTTCGACAAGGCTGAAAACACCACAACATAAAATCACAACATTAGTTAGGAGGCCATAAAATGAAAGTCCGGAAGTTATCCGATGTGTCGGCAGAAAGACGAAAACTTTTCCAGTGTGTCGGGTCAAAACAACATAAAATCAACGGTAAAGTGTCGAGCGGAAAGGAAAAAGATTTCCACCGTATCGGCAAAAATATGGGAAATGTTTCGACACATCGCATCAGAAAAGTTTTCATACATGGTGCGAAAAAACAAAATTTCTTGAGCTTACTCGGGGTGAAACCAAGCCATAAACAACAGTTTTCAAAGGGAAAAAAAGGTCTAAGTAAATCAAAAGCTAAGAAATCAAACGGGGGCCCTAAAACATGAAAAAAATTTGGGGTAGTGGTTGCAGCAGCAACAAGCTATTGTGGAACAGTCACAGTTGAAAGGCTATGTCTCTAGGGATTTTAATGCAACCTTTCTTGCACTCATTCCTAAGTGTGAGAAACATGTATCCTTCACTGATTTCAGATCTATTTCTCTCTGCAACCTTATCTATATGGTCATCACGAAGATTATCTCTAATAAACTGAAGCCATTTTTTGCTGAGGTTATCTCGGGGGAGCAATTTGGTTTTCTGAAGAATAGGCATATTCTTGAAGCATTGGGTATTTACTAAGGAAGTTTTACATTCTATTAAAGTGAGGCACTTGGATGCTTTAGTTTTGAAGATGGACCTGATTAAGGCCTATGAGAGGGTCAATTGGATGTTTTTAATACTTGTAGAGATTTCGGTGGACACAGTGAACTAGATTATGGCATGTGTTGCTTCGGCAAATTTTGTTGTACTTATTAATGGTTCTCAAACAAATTTTTTCAATGTGATTCGTGGTTTATGATAAGGATGCCCTGTGTCTCCACTCCTCTTCTTATTGATTGTCGAAGGCCTGAGTCTGTTAATTAGTGAAGCTAAGTATCAAGGTAAACTATTTGGTACCAGATTCTCTTCTACCATATACATTACACACCTACTTTTCGTAGATGATGTGGTGCTTTTTGGACGGGGGACTTGTGAGGAATGGAGGTGTTATAAGTACATCATTACTTTGTTTTATGTTGCTTCTGGTATGATGATCAGCATGGAGAAGTCTTCCTTCCTCTGCAATAATTTAAAGGATGAGTTAGTTGTTCGTATTAGAAAACTTTTTCCATATAAGATGGAACCGATTGAGACAGGATTCAAATATCTTGGGTATTGGTTTAAACCATTGAAGTATTGTATCAAAGATTGGCGTTGGATAGTTAAAATATTTGAAAAAAGGATCTGTAATTGGTCTTACGGATTCCTCTCTCTAAAGGGTAGACCGACTCTTCTTCGGTCGGTGTTGTGTGGTTTCCTATGTATTGGTTCTTTTTAGCCAAAGTGACTTCTTCTATTCTAAATTCGTTGCGACAAATTATGAGTAATTTCCTGTGGGGAGGTTCGGTGACCAGACGGGGAATCTTTAACTAGACCTTTTGAATATGGGGGATGGAATGTAAAAAACCTGGATTGGTTTAATATCTCCTTAAGGTTAAAGAGTCTTTGGATGGCTTTATATGGTAAGGGATTATGGACCTTAGTCTTGCAAGACAAATATTTGCGGAAGATATCTCTTGTGGAATGGCTCGAAGTGGGAGAAAAGTCTGTGACTAAAACATCATTTTTCAAGAATGGATTTATCCAAGTTAATTGTTGGGTTAGCAAGGATCTCAGCTAGAAAGTGGGGAATGGGCAGTCGGTTTTGGTAGGGATTGATCCCATTATTGGATTGGAGAAGTCCTATGGTCTTTCCCCATCTCTTATCAACGAGATCAATGATTTTGAAATTACCACACTCGACCAGGTATGAAATTTGAGTGACTATATGAATTATGGCTCATATTGGTTGTCTACAGATGATCTAGATCTTGTTGGTGTTTGGATGCTCAAATGGAAATGATACACCAATAAGTTGAAACAAGTGGGCACTTTGCGAACTGACTGTGTGGCTAGTCTTGTGTGGTCTTTCAATGCTTCAACGGGCCAGGTAACAGCAAAACTTGCTTATAATTTCATAGTTGAAACTCATTCATTACCATTGGAAGGGTGGTGGTATAAGCAGCTTTGGAAGTGGAAGATCCCACTTAAAAATTAAGTGTTTTAGCTGGCTATGTGCACAAGACAGAATCAACACTTGGGATAATTTGCTAAAGAAAGGGTGGGTGGGACCCAATAGGTGCCACCTTTGCAATTCAGAAACAAAATTTGTGGAATATCTTTTCGTTCACTGTATTTTTGGGAAGACAATCAAAAGGACTATTATTGCTAGCTTGGGCTTAGCTTTTCAGTGGGAAGACAAAACACTACAAGGAAATATGTTACAATGGATGAATTCTAGAAATGAGCTTGTTTATCTCCCATTATTTTGTTACTGGAAAATTTGGAATGCCAGGAAGGGTAAAATTTTCAAAGACTTAAGACTTGATATTTGTGGCATGAGAAATGGAATCATTGGCCTAATTTTAGATTATCATGTTGATAAGAAAGTTAGGATTCCCGAAAAGATTGGTCATGCCCCATAGTTCTCTTCTGCGACATGTTTTTTTGATGGGGCAGCAGCAATTGGTAAGGGTGGGTGGAGCAGGTATGGTAATTTTTATTAACAACTCTCATTTCTTCCACCTGAAACTTGGTTGTGGACGGAGCACTAGTACAAGAGTTGAGTTGTTAGCACTCAGGATTGTTATATGTTGCAAATTGCTTTGGGTTGACGGAATTGAAAATATTGGAGATTCAAAGGTTATAATACATTGGGCAATAATAGCTCTTGTTTGGGGGTCTTGGGTCTCGATCATTGGTGCACTCGTATTAATTTACTGAAGGGATCATTTCTCTCCCTATGCTTTCAATGCATCTATAGGGAACATAATCACTTTGCAAATGGACTTTCCAAAGAGGGTCTACATTGCAGCAATGGATATCTCTCATTGATGGAGTTCAATAAGGGAGAAAAGGCTTTGGAGGTTACTAATCATGTTTTTTATTAAGCTAGTTTTTAGTTTTTAGTCAAGTTTAATATTGACTATAAGATGCATCTTGGTTTTTTGTTATATCTTGGCTGAAAACACTTAAGAGATGGTAAAAAGCTTTAAACTATTGGGCAGAGTAAGGTTTGTGAATTGGTAATTTTTGAAAATTAAACTCTTGACTAGTCCATAGATTGACCAAGGGCTATCACAATTTTTTACACACTATATTTTTGGAATGTAACTTTTTACACACTATAATTTTGGAATGTAACTTGTTACCTTCGATTCTATGAATGTCAAGAATGGATCTTTTTCTTTTGTTGAAAAGTATCAAATAAAACCAACACTATGCTACACAAAAATGTCAATGTTTCCCACGACCCCACACTACATGACATCAAAACTGCCAAAAAAAAAAGGGGAAATTGTGCAACGTTGTTACCCTTTTACGTTAAAGAAACCCTCCTCCTAATTTTGAAGATACCTCGGTCTAATTTTTAATTTGTGTAAGTAAAACTGAAAGGACCCATAATAGAGAACTACTTGGCCGTTATAGCGATATTTTTGGGAGAAGGTACGTCGAGGCCATGGGAATTGAACTGTGGCGATAACTTTGGGACGAGGCCATGGGATTTGAGCTCTGGCCGCCGGGGAATTGTCAGGAATAGTTATTTCCTGTTACCCTGCTACCTAATAAATAACGAGGCCGCAGGAAGAAGAAGTAGGGCAGTTGGACCGTGCATATATCTGGGACGCATACATGCCAGCTGAACCAGATTTGACATAAGAGACATCCGCGTTAGAATCTTGTAAACTCAAAGTAGCCGTAACGACCATCGGGGGCAGGGTTTTTCTGTATAATCAAGCCCTGTGCTTTTTGTTGTTGGGATCAGCGAAACTAAATACCGAGAATCAGTAGCAGTGTGTTGGGGTTCATATGGTTGGCGACAAAGCACAGACCCAATGTGAGAAGTTCCTGACTAGGCCGGCTGTAACAAAAAATACTATCAAAAACCCGTGGGCTCCGAAGTGTGGCTGGTGATGAAGCAAAGACCGAGTGCGAGAAGTTCCTAACTGCACCGGCTTTACAAGAAGTTCCAATAACCAAATTAACAATTTTGGAAACGTGTGGCGCATTATTATTTGTTTAAGGGACGACAACGAATCTCGAATCTAGAACAGTGTTTTATAAAGCTGCCTTCATATAGAGAACTAGCAATTGCCCTAAAAGTTGCAATAGTACGTCGAAAAGAAAAAAAAACATGAAATAAAATAGATGTGATGAAGTGGAAAACGGAACAATAAAATAGATGTGATGAAGAGCTTTCTCTGAGTCATAAAATTGTCCATTTTTAGTTGATAAAGCATCATGATAAAATGAAAAGAAAAAAGGAAAATTAAAATGAATTTCCAAGGACAAGTGGAGAATGAAAACATTATTTGCAATAAAGTCTATACAAAAGTTTAAATATTATAAACACAGAATATAGATTGTGTGTATATCCATCTACCTTGGAGAAGACTATAAACTCCATGCATGATTTGTTAATAAATGTAGGAGAAAATATGTGACTGAGCACATGGTAGTATAATAGGGAAGATAGGTTTAATCTATAATGATGAACATCTCAATTTTTAATTGCATCTTATATGTAAAACATCTAATTTCTAAATAGAATCAAATCCTTCTTATATATATATTGCAATGTTGAATTTTTTAAAAGGTAATGGCATACATTTATCTTCTTCACAATGGAATTTCATTTGTGGAAAGTAAACAACAATATTAAAATGACAGGAACAAGTAGCAAAACACCACACCATATTCTAATGAGCACTCAATCAAAGAAACAAACTCAATATAAGATGATCATCCCTAAAGTTGGTATATCTTGGTTGCACTATCACTTGTGACCATTAAGGGCCAAACACTCGTAATAGGGGATGGATTGCATAAGCCATGTGTCTCACATTCCATATTTGGTAACAACTTTCCTCAAACCAGTCTTTTCCATGTTAATTTAGAGTTATGGTTGGTAGGTCTTGGGTATTGACATGGCTTGATAACTTAAAAATAGTAATAAAATCGTTGTGTGCATCTTATGTTTGGATTAAAGTATATATGTCACACAATTAATTATGAATCATATATATATAATTTGCAAGAGTGTATATGTGGCTTGCAATGATTGATGTTATCACAAACCAATATGGTGATTATAATTCAAGTGTGCATTCAAGTCAACTAATGGCCATGTAGAAAACACAACAATTAATTTTGTTGTGTGCTTGTTGGATGACCTAAATGCACAATCAAGTTAAGTGAAGGGATAGGACACCCAAATAATTATTTGAAGGGGTGTTCTAGGGAAGTGTAACAAGAAACTGTACAACGAGAGAATTAGAGAAAAAAAATGAGATATTACCCTTGTTGACCTCACCCACAAAAACCTTTAAAATAGTTGCAAACACATTTGAAAGGAATTAGCTTCAAGGGTCCTAACCACTCCTATGGTATGATGAAAAAATGGAGATGAGAAATGGGATATATATGGGGAGAACTACTTAAAAAGGAGTAATCCATGTATTAATCTATAAGGTGGCATTGAACTTGTTCCAAAATGATAAATTAGCTCAAGGAAATAACATGTTTCTTTGTTATATTTCTATGGTAGAATGGAAAATTCCATAGGAGCATATTTAAATAAGACTAAATAGAAAGGAGTGGAAACACATTCGATTATAACCAAGAAAATATAAGAACCATTGCACCATGAGTCCATAAGAATATCATGACATGAAGTTCCAATTCAAACAAGCCACCAATTAAAACATGCATTCTAATGGGAATGCCCTATATATTTTGTTGATTGGAAAATGAATAGCATCTCAATTATAATTATATATTCCAATAAATTTTTCCCAAAGACAAATCCTCTTTGTTATAGGGAAACTATGAGGGTATAAAGGCAATTTGCCACTTTGGATATTATTTTATAAATGATGTAGCATAAAACAATGGGACAAGAATGATTAATATAGCATTAAAACCCTTTGAGGTAATTCCTACCCCATCACCATTAATCTACGGATGACAAGCCATGGTCTAAAGTGTGTTAATGGAGATCAAATTTGCATGCAAACCATCCAAACCAAGGAAAATCCATCAATGCATGCTATACCTCCTTTATAATTAATTTGGTCTGTTTTGCAATGATAAAAAAGGGAATATGAGAAAGCATACCGCTGTGTTTTCTTATGTGCGGTGCAAGGGTGATTCAAGTTAAAGTTTTTTTTTTGGAGTATTAGGTTAAGTCATCTATGATTTCTTGGTTTGATTTTAAAATGTTCATTTCAAAGGAATTTGTACTACAAGTCTAAAGTTTCATGGTAACTTATTTGGAAAAAGTTTTTAGTATTTAAACCTCCTTCTCTTAGCCACCATATGTAGATATATTGACTTAAAAAATCTCCTCTTTCTCCTCCAAACTTTCTACCTAATGAATAAGTTATTTGTCAAATAAGAGTTTATATTATAATCTTCTCGTCATATAAAACAAAACAAAGAAAATAGAGAAAAGTCCATATACAGAATCCAAACCATTTTAAATGACTGATGGAAAATTTTCCAAATTCTTACCTTACCTGCAATTAACATCCTCCCATTTCAAAGTTGCATTAAATGATCTTTATTTTCTTTCCCAAAAGTCTTTAGGATCTACTGATCAGTAGCACAAGTTACCCTCACGATTCAATTGCCTATGCACGATTTCATCTGAATTTTAGGATAATCCCAACTCCCTCACAGGTTTTGTTTTGCAAGATCTCAAAAAAGGCAACCCAAAAAGCATTTTGTCTACTGGATAGAGAAAGTCACACATGATATGATCAGCTGTCTGTGAGTCCTTTCGGAAAGCGCTGCCTACTTTAAAATTCTTGTGAATTATTGGGTGAACTATGAAAGTTTAGGCCCATTATGAACAAATTCCATTCAAATGCAAATACTACCATGAATATGGCCATTTTGCAAACGGATGTACAAAGATGAAAGAGGTGGAGGAAGAGTCAGAAACGGATGGAGAGTGAAATGTGGTTTCAAAATAAAGGAGGAAAAGGGGTTGTGAAGCAGAATCTAGATGGTGAATATTATTCTGAGACAAAAGGCACACTCAGATTAATTACACAGCCTTTCCTTTCAACAGTATTCCAGCAAGCAGGAACCAAATGTAGACATAAGTTGATTAAGAGAAAAAATTATTTGGTTTATGTCCATGGCAGAACATTATCAAGGGCATGACATAAGTCTTCAGATATAATGCAAGAAGCAATATTTATATGAGCTTTATGGAGAGTTATTTGATAGAGGATATCCAGCATTATATTATACATGCATTACCACTGTCCTTGGCCATTAACTGACAAGATCTATTAGCTGAACAGTTGAGGAACATCCAATTCCCTGTCCATATGTATGAGAGTTCGGATCAAAGTATTGAGGCAAGGAAGTGTTGTACCACGGACATAGAAGTCATCAGCCTTTTTGTAAATATTATGAACAAACTTTTGCAGAACCCAATGAAGATCCAGATGATGCTAGTACCATAGTCTCCATCTCAAAAACAGGATGAGCTTCATCAATACCTGAAACGTTTGACAGAGGCATCTTTTATGGAAAGGGAAACGATACAAACAAGATGATGACTCAGAAGAAACTCAGTTTAACGTTATGCAAGTGAAGACATACTGCAGCATTCTTAATGCTTGATAAGAGGATTTTCATACTTCTAGACATGTCCTTTGTTCAGTATATTGGATACTGGTTAGATGCATGAAGAAAGGATTAATCTAAGCGACCTGCATACTTCTAGATAGGTCCGTTGTTCAGTACATTGGATACTGGTTAGATGCAAGAAGATAGGCCTAATCTAAGCGACCTGCATGGAGATAACTCCAACGCCTACATATAACCTCAAAATCAACTTCCTGCATAAAAATAAGGTCAGCACCTTTCATGGAAGCTTGTGCATAAAGCCTACACCCAAGGGCCAAATCAGATAAGATAGACTTAAATAGAACATGGTTTCACTTTCCAGCACCTTAGCTTGTGGAGAATGTATGCATGTATTGAACATCAGTATACTGCTATGTTTGGCCAGGAAGGTCACTAGTTTTCAGAGATTATCCTGTTAATATAGTTAGAGGAAGGGAACTGCCTATGAGGTCTACCACTGCTGCTTGTGGAGATTTTCTATTGCTATTTTTAAACCAGCATAGATCCATCCTAAACCCAGATCCAATTTCTACCAAGTTCTGAGAGGGACCAAATTTCTTGAGGTGTATTTTTTATTTTATATGGTAAACTCGGGAAATTTGATCCTTCTCTTGCTCGATAGATCCCAGTTTAAGTTTTCATTTTTTTATTTTATAGGCCAGCATGTATTTTTTTAATTACTTTTCATAATTTTTATGTTATGAGCTGACATGAATTTTTTAATTAATTTTTATTTTTGGTAATTGTTGTAATCTCACAGCTTGCTCCTTCTACAGTAATGTAACATTACGTTATTTTGTGTGACAACATCTCTCCATACTAGGCTGTAGAGCACCTCGCTCCTCTCAGTGCAAAGACAAAGGTGTTCACAATATGCAGAAATGAGGAAGAAAATAACATTCAACATGCAACAGTGATGCATCCCATCCTCCAGCAGAGAGAGAAAATTCAAGCTCTAGAAGCTGAGTGTCACTCCATCAGGACACATTTTTCAAATTTGAAGAGAGGTGCATTCTCATCTGCTTCTGATTACAAATGTCAGCCGATTCAGTCTTTGGATAGCTAAAAGAAGAGAAAACTGTACACCAAGTTCATGAGGATGTGGACAAGGAGAACAAAGAATCTCAGCCTTTCTTTGTCAGCCAGAATGAAGCACATAGTACTCAGTACTCATGCTTTTCATTAAGAATAGTGCTTTTCATTAAGAATAGTGTTATTTTATGTATTACAAAGTAGGCTCAATATTAGGAATCTTTTTCAGAATTCACACTAAGAGAAGTTCATGGATATCCTCTGCAAATGATACTATCATCTATTTTGCTATGAACTTTTTTGATATAGGTTTCATGCTGAACTATAGACTCAGTGACAACTCCTTTTTGTTTTACTAAGATGACCAGCGAGGTTGTAGGATTTTCTTAATAAAAATTAAGACCGTTTCTGTTAAAAATAAAAAGTATAAGAAAGAATGATACGTTTAACTTTATACTCGCCCAGGAACCATTGGGTAATGAGACATGCCCATTTAATTACGCATTTGAACTAAGTCAGAGCGGCAGATTCTGCAGTAAAGGACCCTGTGTAATACACCCTCAGGTCAGATGTTTCTGCCAAAGCCAAAAGGATTAAATCTATTCAATTTCAATTCATCTCCTGCCATTCAATTCTAATAGCTGAAATAAATGAGAATATCCTACATTTACAGTAGTAACTGAGAGTGTAAGTGTAAGTGTAAGGGGACAAATGGCCACTGGAGTCCCGAGCTGCATATCCTGTAACAGTTTTTTCAGATTCCACGCTTCCCATCCCTTTAAAACCACTTAACAAGATTCGGCTGTTTGGCTCTTGTATTGTATTTCTTACATACGATAATGGAAGCTATGGATTGTTTGTTGCAGGAGAGTGTTTCTTATAAAGAAATTGACAGATCCTAGTCAAGGGGGTTAGGTCTCTGGAAAGGGATGAGAAAATGAACATTTTTATGGAATTCTTGTTGCAGGAGACTGTATTTTATAAAAGAAATTGGCAAATCCTGGTGTTGAGATCAATTGGGGTTAGGTATTTGGAAGGGATGACAAAATAAGATTTTCCAAAATGTGACTCACGAAACAACCTCTGTTCAGAATTTAGCTTCCTGTCATATATTAAAAAACAACTCTTGTATGAATTTGTGGTGCCTCTTGTCTAATCCACAAGGCAAAATTTAGGGCATGGATTAAGCAGCTATTATAAATATTTGGCGTACGAGCCATACTCATGCAACATTTATGATTTATGCAATCCATGGAACACGGTTGTTGTTATCTTACAACCTTGTCTGATTTTTTCAGCTGTGAACGAGGTCTTACATTACCTTATGGTAAGGAGTTAAAAATTGCAAAAGAAAAAGAGCTGGCGCTTGAATCAACACTGGTGAGAGTGTTTTCAGAAGAAGTTGTTGGTTTGATAGTGAGAGAATCTGGGTGCAAGCTTATGCTAAGGAATGCCAAACATCATAATTTCAGAAGGACTTCCTCTATCAGTGCAGGTGAGAAGGTGATTCTCAACAGTCCATAATTTGTACAGATTAACGATGGAAAGTTTGCGTTGTGGAACGATGAGCCAGTAATGCAGATAAAAACAATGGGAAAACAATAAACTCACCATATAGGCATATAACTTACTTGGATCTTGATTAGTCACTGCTGCATTGCCATCAAAGTTACAAGTACCAGTGGTCATGCCATTCTTCTTGTAGTAGTTATCAAAAGCATATGAATCATGAAAAGCAACACTCTCTGGGTTATAGCACATGCCACCTTGTTGAAGCGCTGTACAGTCGACACCTCCAATCCCACATGCATAGTCCAGAGCATCCTGCGAGTTTGAATCAAAGATACCAGACTTCGCTACACACCAATCCATGACAATATTTTCATCCCAGAGCTCTCTGAGGGGAGGAAATAAACGGTTTTTCTCTGGATAATTAAATTTTAATCTAGGGATTTTTCCGATGAATCTGGCTCAAAGAATATTTTCTCTTAATTTTCAGCTTTAAAGAAGGGTTTTATCCAAAAAATCGGGAATAGAGGAGAAATCACCAATGACAGAAAACTAATTATCAGAAAAATCAAAAGGAACCTTAACTAACTAATTTGGCCGAAGTTTTCCAAAATGGTTTTTCAATCCACTATTTCGGAGACCTATATAGATCACGAAAGCACCATCACAAGCCTGAGCATATGCCTTTGAATGAAATTCGCAGCGGGGATGAAGAATTTGAATGGGTTGGACAGACTTGCAGGACAGGAGACAAACAAACTCTGATTCTTCTTGCTAGTAGGAATGGCTAGTTCCATCCTAGCGGCCTCGGCCTGACCTCCTCCGATTCAAACAGTTGCAGCTCAGTGGCCCATGGGGCATGTACCAGCATTTTCTCCCCGCTGTCAATACAGTAGTGAAGAAGAGCTACGAGGTGCCAGTGTAAAACCTTGGTAAGGACGAAGATCAATTCCTGGAACTTGCTCAGCCCTTTGCTGCTCCATTGGTTCCAAGCTAAAGAGGCAGAGTTATCCACTAAGCCAAGCCTCTCACCGCCTCTCCTAGCCTAGGGTGAATTGAATGTAACAGGTGAGTAGATAGAATGCATTGAAAGAGTGGAACACCAACAACCCAGCGGGCATATGAGCGAACACCAGCAAAACCAACAGATCATGAAGAAGTCACGCGGTGAAATATGGTTGGATAAATAGATGATGAAATCCATACAATTTTTTTCAAAAACGGACCTCGCAGAAAAACGCCTATTGGCGTAAAAATGCCTCGGCGTAAAGATATCGTGGGCGGCTACACCTCAGTCAACAGATAAAGTGGGCTGCTACGAGCTCAGTCAACAGATAATGTATGCTAGGGTTTTCTCATTTCCCTGAAAACGAATTCTGTGAATTTCAACCATTAAATTTGGCACCCAATAAAATTTACTGAATTTCGAATTTTATCCATTAAAACCGCCAAATCTGGTGACTTAGGTTGACAGTGTCTCTCCTCTCACTATGTTTGGCATACAAGCAGGCAAATTGTAGCTTAGCGGCAAGTTCACCACATAATACAAAATGTTTAATGTGCAGACATGGTGGTACATAAAACTGATTAACCAAGCAGCCAAAAATATGTAGTTAATATTCAAATTTATCATCCAGTAATTTCTTTTTATTTTATAATCCAAGGCAGACAGGAAAGTGGACTTTATTACAAGAAATTGCTTTTAACAAAACGATTTAAGATGGTCAATTGTTTGATGTTTTGCATTGGCTGATTAGGACTGGTGTAATTGCAGAGAGCACTAGAAAGCCAAAGAAGATTTCTCTGGAGTAACGCCAACAAAGGAAACTTATTTCTATTTGGGAGAGGCTGCCAGCCTGCCTGGTATGGACAATTGCATACCATCATCCCGAATCCAATAATCGTTCTTGTAAACTATGCATACTAATTTCGGTTATTCAAAACGACTTTCAAATGCCATGAGGTACTGCATTGAACAAAACTATGCAGATTAATTTTGGTTATTCAAAACAACTTTCAAATGCCATGAGGCACTGCATTGAACAAAACAAGAGACTATATCTAGCAGTTTGCATTGTATCACATTATGTCCTACCAACAATAATAATAATAAAACTAATAATCTAATTTTAAAATCACAGCTTATCTAGACATCAAATTGGTGTATAAGACCTTTTGTTTGTGTGACAAGGGACCCACCCCACATAGTGATTTGACTGCTAAAGTCTACCAATTATTTTCAGCCTCTCCCAAAAACACATTGTAACAAAAGTGAGAAAAAAACACATTGTAACAAATGTGAGAAACATGAATGTTGTTGCCATGGAGATTATTCTACCTTGGATATCAACTAACACAGATGCTAAAAAAAAACACTTAAGCAACACACAAAAGGAGAATAACTGGGCTTTCCATGACACATACATGGATGATTAAGTGCAGCCAAAAGAGTGAATTCATTTTAAGCTCCTCAAGCTTCCTTTGTTTAACTTTATGATATTAGGAATATTTTTCCTGGAGAATTAATTGTTCCTCGGGAAAATATTCAATACAGACAAATTGTGAACAGCTCCAAGAACAAATAACTTTTCCACGACACTATGTTGTAAAGCGTGTAGAAGTTGCTAACAAATAATAGCATCCTTTTATGACAAGAATATTGAAGAACACTCCGTGCCAATTACATTTTCGGAATCCATAAAAGGGATGTCACCCTTTCTTACCTCCAACCCCCAATTACAACTAAATGAAAGAATGACCAAACAATTACAATTTTAAACCACATTCTCCAGCAAGTCACTTATGGACAAACTTTGTCTTCACACCACCTACAAACAAATCGTATATAACTTGACAAACAGCATACAAATGTATTTCAGCCAAAAATTAAAAGAAAATAAGTGCAAGAGTCTCTCACCTTCAACCTGCTCAAACGAAACTTCTCTAATTGAATCTGAGCCCACATAGTATTCAAACCTGTAGCAGTTCCATGCATCAGTCAGCCTAAAACCACAGGGAAAATAAAAAACACGAACTTTCAGAATACTGTCAAGGGCAAGGATTGGTGATCAACCTGTTGGAAAAAACAACCTCAAGTGGATTACCAGTAATTTTCTTAGTTGCTTCAACAAGTACTGTTACAATCTCTGTCTTACGAGTACTTGCCAGAAGATTGTCATATTCACTAGGAACAATAATGGCAAAGAAATTGTCACTTAGCTCACTTAAACAGACTTTCTCGATAGCCTGCAATGCTATTCGGCGTTTAAGATTGCCCCATTGTGCATCCAAAATATATGCAGCGACATCAGTTATCATCAAGGCTTGCCGCTTGATCTTACCTGATTTGCTGAGCTTCACAACACTGTCGGCAAACAAAACATGCCGATCCCCTGTTAAAGTAAATGAAAGTAGTATACAATTAACCAGTCTGAATTTTTAATTTATTTTAATGAAGGTATGTATCACTAGAAGGTTACAACACATGCAAGGGCACCATCCATTCTTCTAATCAAAACTCTAGCTTAAAGGACCATAATTCAATTTATTTAAGCTGTTCCCTTTGCAAAAAACTGTACACAGGCAGTTCATCTAACAATATAATATCGAAAACAATTAGGAGCTGAGCAACATCAGCATAGATCCATTGAAACCCTAGATCTATTGAGCTGAGCACATAGTGGGATAAAAAAACAGGTGTCAACCTCTCTCTGCTCAAAAGCTCCAGGGTTGAGATGGATCTATGCTAGCCTTTCTTTTTAATATGATAAATTGATAAATGGTCGGCTTTTTTATTTTCCTTTTGACATTAGATGATGGACCTCAAGTTTTTGTTCATTTTCGTTTATTAGCATTACCCTATGACATGATGCATCTTCCCCCAGACTGTACAATGCACCTCACTTCTCTTGGTGCATAAATAATTAATTATTTATGTATGATCGTGTCCAATCATGATTCATGAGTAAAAGTTAAAAATATTTATAAAAAAAAATGGAAACCAGCTAGTAATCATTAATCAGTATAGACTATACTCTTTATGTTAAGTTACGAGTACTCCAAGACAGGCAAAGAATTAGCTACTTACTATAGCAGGCAGAAAAAACAATCTACAGCCCTAATGTGAAGAGATCCATTGCATCAAATTTGAACAACAGATACACAAGAACCATAGTATCCATCTTCAGGAGAAACATAAAATGATAGCATAAAAAATACTATAAAGTTCAGTTCATGCAATGTAAAACCGAAAACACGAAGACAATCAATTCTGTCTATCCTCTTCAAAATTGATCTGATGTGATTCCATGGAGATTACATATGCTCAATGGAATCGACTGGTGACAGGCATAGATGAATATAGGAGCAGGAATTCTTCATAAAGGAACAAATTTAACTTAGATATATTTTGTCATTCTTGAAATCCATGGCCAAAGGATTAAACACAGGCCAGAAAAGACAAAAATGTTTAAATTAGCTAGAGATCAAAAAGGGGTAGGGTATGCCCTTTAAAATTTTAGATTTTCCAACTCTCCTTTTATGGTGATCATGAATAAAAACTCTGGCTGTAATGTGTTCTTCAGGAAGCAAATTGCTTTTTCGCAAATGCAGGCTTGTAAATTAATATTTGACCAGAAAGCTTCAATGAGCCTATTAGTAAGTACCTTGAAAAATACAAAAAATATATTTGAAAAAAATATATAGTAACATAGCATAGATATGAATGCATGGTATATTTTTTTAATTGAAAATGAAGTGAAATTTGTACCAATTTTGACAATATGTTACTCTAGTTGGCAAAAATACATTTATTCTTGTTAGGGTAATTATCCATTATTATTAAAAAAATAACTAGAATACCCCTAAGTGGGGAGGTAAGGGAATGCCAAAGTGAATCGGGGTGGTTATGTGAGATTTACTTCTAGGGATTGTCCATGAATAATAAAATAGAGAATCCGTTGAACAAGTTTTATGAATAACTAATTAAAAGAAACTCCTGGTGATCTAAGTGTCATTAAAAATATGTTAGGATGATGTGATGGAGGTCGTGAGATGCCCACTCACTGACAAATCAATGCAGGCTCAACAACAGTTGGAGTTTCTCATGGAGCTCTTGCAATGTTCCAATAAAATGCTCGATCGCTGAACCCAATGAGACATGGCAAGAACAATGTAGTGGTGATATATAAAGAGAATCTCACAAGGATTATTGGAGTAGGAGGAAAGCAAGGGTTAATGTTCTGCCTCATGATATTTTTGTGGAACATTGGTTAAACACAACTAGATGCTGGAAACCACCATTTCAGATGAGATTAATACGCAGTAGTGTACGGGATAATATATTTGTTAAAATCTACAAATTTATCAGTAACCCTACAAGTTAAAACGCCAGCATGAAAACGTAAGTTTGAATGCCATTTGAGTTTTGCAGGCTCTGGGCAATGTACAAGACTTTTATGTTGTTCATGCTTTACATTGTCAGCATGTGTCCAATTACCCTACCCGCATCACCTGCATGAGCAAAGCACAATGCAACCTATTTTTAAATCTCATGTATCCTCACCCAAATGGCAGAAATCTTCATACACAGATTTTAGTTTAAAGATTATTATCTTAATTTAAGAACTCTACTCAATTACTCGTTCGCAACCATTTACTCATGTACAACCATTGTTTTAAAGATGATTATCTTATATAGAGGTTTTTGCTTTTTTTTGGTTCTCTATCTAGTATTTTGAATGGGAACTACTACTTCCGAGTTCCAGAAGAGAAGAGGAGGCAACTGCTGTTTGCATTGCAGAATGCATGTGAGCTCCAAAATAACACATAGGTAGCTATTAAAGTATTAAAAAAAACACATGAATTTGGCTTTAGGGAATTAAAACCATAGTTTGCATCAAAAAATAACATTTGAGGGTTACAACCATCCAATCCAGTCCCTTACAACAAGGAAGACTTGACCATTATCTTCACTGACAACGTTCAACTTCTGTCACTCGTTGTTGCCATATGTGCATTCACAACATTTGCAGTAAACATGTATGTGATAAGATGAGGACAGGCAACGCCAACATGTGGGTTCATGCAGATTGATAATGTTACTACACATGACATCATCAACCTTCATGCAGTAAAGGAGGTAGCAAATGAGAAATCCAGACAATTTTCATATAGATCATGTAGATAATCCTTCTTCATTTCAAAGTTAAATCATCACTTTAGTTCTCTCTGTATAAACTGGAACTCTGATATTAGCAATATCTGATGAAGATGGCAGAACAAGAGGTAATGCATTTAAACTAAAAATTATTCAGTTTCTTGTATTTGTGCTAACTAACAAACAAATCATTTAACTTTGTTGATATTTTTCAGTTTAACAGGGGCAGAGGTGTTAGATTATCCAGCAATACTGAGAGTGGGGGGGGTGAATCAGTATTTCCTTCTTTTTCTTTTATTGAAACAATTAGTACAAGACACACAAAGAGTCAAACAAGTTAGTACACAGAATTTTATTGTGGAAACCTCAAGGAGCAAACCACAAACTCAAACTCATTAATAAGATGAATTTTACAAAATTGTTTATCTGCTGCTATAGAAAGGATGCATCAACATCCTAGAAGTTTTGCCTGCTACTACAGACAGGGATGCTACAACACCCCAGATTTTCTGCCTGCTACCATAGACAAGGATGCACCAACACCCTGTTCTCCAGCCACTATTGGAAGGAGGCTACAACCCCCTGCAGGCTTGTTGCCTGCCCTAGCACAACCCTGCCTCCCTAATTTGATTTTTAGACTTCCAGATCTTCTTCTGCCTTCAACTCTATTACTGGTTTTTCTTTTTTGGTCTCTGTCTTGCTGCTACATCAATCTGGACTGCAGAGACACTTTCTTACTCTCAAACTTCTGTCTATAAATACCTTTAACACACATCTCACCACATTTCTTCAATCTTGGAAACTCGTGTCTTTTCATTTGAACCATCACACAACTTCGTCGTGACCTCTCACAACAGATGATGCCTTTTCAAGCATGTCCCTTAACTAACAATCACTTCTCTGTTTATACAGCCATGCCCCTTTTTATTCATCATAACTTTGTTTTTAACATAATTAACTAATTTGTTATTTTCTAATGCTATCGTGTATATTCTTCTTAGATCTGCATTCTACAGGAATAATAGTCTCTGTTTTATATATTAGTTTTGTTCCTGTAGCTTATTGATATAATTTGTTTATAATTTTAACTCTGTTTAAATTTATCAGTCACAAGCTTCCGCATTTACCTTTCTGCAATTGCAAATTGCAGATTGCGGGTATGCATTTCCCAAATTTCTAAAATGACTTCCGCAATTATGCGGCCGCAACGTTCTTTCCGCAGTCGGGTTGCGAATTGCATATTGCTGATGTGCCTTCCAACTTTTTCCAAAATGGGCTTCTGAAATACCCTCCCGCAAATCTCTTTCCGCAATTCCTATGAACCGTCGATCGCTTGCAGAATCCTCTTCGTTCGTTGATCAACTATCAAACATGGAACTTCACTTTGGCGCTCCGAGAGTGTTATCTTCCGCGCACATTTACTCTGCGGATCCTTTCCCCGTCGTCGATCTATCTTTTCTTAGATCGTAGTCCTTTGCTTGTATGATCCAACTTTTAATTCCTCTGGAATTTTAACAAGCTCGTATCTTCTTGTGTCAGATTCAATCCTGACCATCAATCTCTACCTTTCCTTGTCTTCAATCATTCATCCTTGTAAGACTTAAAGCACTATTTAGTGTTTGGATCTCCATCGATCCTTATAGTGATCTATGGTCAATCAATAACCCTATACCATGGTTATTTCATAACTCAATTAATTGATCAGAGAATCGATCAATCCTCCTCATTGATTTGCATCTGAAAATGTCCTCATGAACTTATGTGCTGACCCTAGGGTGGATTCTTACTTTCATCAAACTTGGAAGGTGAAGTATCCAGAGCATGGGGGACAACACGCTGATTTTATCTATGCCAAATTCATCCTACATGCCATGTCATCATGTCCTAGGTTATTCCTTTGTCATTACTGAACTTCTTTGACATCAATGACAACAACTTCATCCTACATGTCATGTCATCATGTCCTAGGTTATTCCTTTGTCATTACTGAACTTCTTTGACATCAATGACAACCATACTCAACAAGAGGCAGCAAGAAGGTGCAATTAAAGTTGAAATGGTGTCTACTATATACACCCAACTCTAGCTTTTTCCTGTAGAGGGAGTGAGAGAGAATGATCATCTGTTTGTTCATTCATATGGTTACTGTCTGTACGTAATTCTAATGACAACATCCATCAAAGATCTGGGGTTTTGTAAATTATGTTGTTGAAAATGTAACTTCGAAAGATATTATGTTGTATATTATTATTGTATTTTATCGTACCTCCGTCGAAGATGTTTTTCCTCTGTTCCGGGATGTCATTATTGTATTTGGTCATGCTAGAATATCAAGGTAAAACCTTCGTTGTAAGTCGGGGAAATAGCCCCCGAAGAAATATTGTAAAATGTATTGAGTCTCCCAAGAGATAAGTCGGCCCTGTTAGGTTAGGATGTCAGCCTTGTTAGGTTAGGAAGTCGACCCTGTTAGGCTTTAGGTCAATCATTTGTAAAGGATAAATAGGGAGGCACCCTCCCTCATTTGGACACACTCACTCAAGCAAGTTCGCTCAAGAGAGAGAAAGATAAGTGCGCCTGTGTAGGAGAAGAAGAAGTTGTTGAAGACATCTTATCTTTGTGTATTCTATCTTGGTTTCACATTGTACCAACGGAACTATTCTTATCTTTGGGTATTATGGTTTCCCCAAGGAAAATCTGTGTTCTTGTGTATTGTTGTGCTTGTCTATTTTTCAATTTAAGGATCTAACTTAATTGAATTAAAGTGCAAAGTCTAATATGGTATCAGAGCCATTCTGAAAGAAGGCACTGTGCAGCTACGGAAACTAGGGCTTCCAAGTTCTAGCAATTTTCTCCACGAAATTTCCAAAAAAGAGGGCTAGGATAACTCGCCTCAAGGAGGCACGTCTTTTGGAGGAGAAAGATTCTAGTTTGGAAAACTTTCAGTTTTGACCTAATCACTACTGTCGAAGGATACTAGGGCATCAATTTTTTGGGGTTTCCCTCCACAGAATTTTGTAATAGACCTCACTGAACAACTCGCCTAAAGGAGGCACATCTTTCTATCCAGACAAAATTTAAAGATTCCAAGTTTGAAAAAATAGGGTTTCTCTCTCGAACCCTAGGTTAGCTAGATTCAGAATCAGCTTGGGAATCTCAATTTGGTAAGATCTATTTCCCTGTTATTTCCATTTGAGGTTCTCATATTAAGATGATGAATCACGGCAAAGTTGAGGATAAGCTTGAAGGAGCAGATAACTTTCGAGCATGAAAGTATAGAATCTCTCTTATCCTAGAAGGAAATGACCTAGACAAATACGTCAATGAGGAGGTTCCAGAACCAGAGGGAGAAGAGGAAAAAGCAAACCACAAGAAGAACATGATAAGAGCTAAAAGGATTATTGTGGATTCTATCAAAAACAACCTTATCCCTCAAGTATCATCTTTGAAGACACCTAAGAAGATGTTTGATGCTTTGACCAAGCTATTTGAAGGAAAGAACATCAACCGGAAATCGACATTGAGGAATCAACTAAAGAATGTGAAGATCCAACATTTAGAAACCATCCAGTTTTACTTCACAAGGGTTTCTTGGATCAAGGAGCAATTAGAAGCCATTGAAGAAAATATTGAAAAAGGTGAGATTGTGATGACTACCTTAAATGGACTTCCAAGGTCATAGGACTCATTCTTTCAAGGTATATGTGCCCGAAAGAAACTAATCAAGCTCAGTAAACTATGGGAGGAATGCACTCAAGAAGAAGCTCGGTTAGTATCAAGAGAAGAGAAGATGGGAGCAAGTGATGATCAAGCTCTAACAGCTCAGGCAAAGAAGAATGAAGGAAAGAGGGAGGATCACTCTCACAAAAGAACCAAGAAATTCCAAAAGAACCATAGACCAAGAAGGGACTTCACAAATCTTAGATGCTTCACATGTGATGAGAAAGGCCACTTCTCAAGAGATTGTCCCAGAAACAAAGGATCCTCCAAAGAAAACAATAAGAAAAGGCATCATGCAAATACTGCAGAAGATGGCGAACCTACAAGCAAGAGAACAAGAGAAGATTCATCAAGTGATGAAGAATATGTTCTGATATCATCTCTTACAGGTACCATTACCCATGGAAGCAATGATTGGCTAGTGGACAATGGAGCTTCCAAGCATATGACACGATACAAAGAATCCTTCATCAACCTATCAGAACATGAGTTACCTCACAAGGTGAAACTTGAAGATGATTATCAATATCCCATAAAAGGGAGTGGAGAAGCCTTCTACAAGTTGGACTCTGGCAAGTCAATGAAGATGTAAGATGTTCTCTACGTACCAGGTTTGAAGAAAAACCTCCTCTCCATCTCAACCTTAGATGCTAAAGGATTTTTGTTGCATTCGTTGATGACCAAGTACTCATGTGTCCAAGAGGCAAAACAATAGATGATGCAACAACAACTGGAGAGCAAGAGGGAGGTCTATACAAGTTGAAAGGATAACCTGAACAAGCCTTGGTTCATGACTCTATAGAACCAAATGAAATATGGCATTGAAGGCTTGCACACATACACTATAGGGCTCTACAAATTGCAAGCAAAGCAGTATCAAGACTTCCTGAATTCCAAACAAAACATAAAGGCACTTGCAAAGGATGTGCACAACGAAAGAATGTAAAGAAACCATTTCCAAGCAGTGAGAGCAAGGCGAAAGAAATTTTGGAAATAATTCACTCAGATGTATGCAGCCCCATGTCATTCAACTCATTAAGAGGATATGCATACTATGTTTCTTTCATAGGTGACTATTCTCGTAAAGCTTGAATTTACTTCTTGAAAGGTAAAGATGAAGTTTTCAGCAAATTCAAAGAATTCAAAGCTTTGGTAGAGAATCACACTGAAAAGAAGATCAAGACCTTACAATCAAACAATGGCGATGAATTCACTTCAAATGGATTCAAAGACCTATGCAGAGAATCTGGGATTAAGAGGGAGATGAGCACTCCCTACAATCCTCAGCAAAATGGCATTGCAGAAAGGAAGAACAGAACAATAATGGAAACAACAAAGGCGATGCTTCATGACCAAGATCTTCCTTCACACCTATGGGCAAAAGCAGCAAGAACAACTGTGTATGTACAAACAGAACACCTCACCTTGTTCTAAACAACAAGACTCCAAAAGAAGTTTTCTCAGGAAAGAAACCAAAAGTCAGCCATCTTCGTGTTGAATTTTAGCATTAGCATGAATACTTTTAAAAATTGCAGACTAACATAAACAAATGACAAGTGCAGTAAACAACATCAAAACATCAACACATTGAAACACGCAATTTTTCACTGGGGAAACCTTTAAAGGACAAAAACCCCAAAAGCATTAGTAATTCATCTCGTAAATGAGATGACTGAGTTTTTCCAAATTCTCAAACTCTAACTGAGTTTGTACCACAGATCCACAATTACATAAGATAATCCAATTACACAGTAAAATACCCAGTTGGGGCTGTTTAATAAATTAGGGCTTGTTGCCCTAATTTTCTCTCTCCTGCCCAGAATAAGCAGGCTGCCCAAACTCTAAGTTTGCCTGCCCAAATATGCCTGCTAGGCTGCCCGAAGTGATTGCAGCTCAACCCAAGCTGCCCAAGCCCTACCCAGCTCATCATTGTCTGATTACAGACCTACTGCTTGAATCTTGCTTAGCCTTCCCGGGTCTGTTCTAATGCTGCCTGGGCCCTCTTCTGCATGGTCGTGACCTTCTCTGCCCTGCTCGAGCCTTCTCTGCCCTACCCGGGCCTTCCTCTTTCCTGCTCGAGATCTGATGGAAAGCTATTGTAGCTGCCCGAGCCTCACGGGGCTCTTATCCTGTTGCCAGAGGGTTCTCGGGTTGTCTTGCAGTTGCTGTAGTAGCTAGCCTGCAACTTGTTGTGGGTGTTGGGCATGCCCGGAGGCACCAGCAAGAAGCCCACGACTTGTTAGGGCTTGCTGGGTGTTGTTTGAGGGCACAGCAAGTAGCCCGCAGCCTGTTGAGGCTTGTTGGGTATGCCTGTAGGGTGCCAGCAGGCAGCCCTAGCTCTATTAGGGCTTGCCGTGAAGGAGAGGGAGGTTGTCAGAGTGATAAGGGGTTTCCCGGAGGTGGCAGAGGGCTTCCATGAAGGGGGCACCCTGCCCGGCCCTGTTTAAGAGAAGAAGAGGCTGCCCGAAGATGGATGGAGGGCTGCCCAAAAATCTTAAAGCTACCCAAGAGAGAAAAATTGTTGCCTGAAATTCTGTTGCTGAAGGAGCTGAATAAAGAGAAGAGGAAGTAGGGTTAAACCCTAACTCATCAAACTGATAAAAGCTTGTTGTTGTTGAAACCCTAGCTTAGGGTTTGTAGAACAAGTGTGAATGCCCCAGCTAGACTCATCCATGCTAGGGCATCACATCCACCTTCCTTTCCTTCAGTCACCTATGAAATCTTCAGATGGTGCAGCTGTACTTGTGAGAGCAAGTGTGTATAACAATCTAAGTAACAAGACACTTCCAAATAGGGCCCGTGTCCCATATTCCACGTGTCGGACACGACACTTGCCCTAATACGTGTCCGATACCAAAATTTTTGTGTTCCGAAATCGAGACACTTTCCAACACGTGTCGGACATGTGCCAGGAACGTGTCCTGGTTTCTGGACATGTGTCCTGTCAAAAAGGGTATAGAAGAAGTGGAGGAGGAGGATAGAGGAAAGAGCTGCGACAATAATGCTAATTTTGACATGGAGGAGCAGGAGGACGATTGACAATGGCTAGTACCATTGATGAGCTATGATATTCTTACCTGTGGCTATTTAGTATTTTCATTTTGTATCTAGTAGTACTGTAGATACTAGACTTAGTACTAAGTAGTATCTACTTTATTTTGTATTTGTCGGTGGCATTCTCTTGATACCTATGTAATACATTTTGATTTTTGTGGTTTAATGAGAAATATCAAATATGCAGTTTATGGTTCAAAGTTCATGATTCATTGATAACTTTATTATTCATTCATCATTGTCAAATTTCAATCGAATGATATTATGATTGATGTACATTGTATATACTTCTAGTTTTTTAAAAATGTATATCTTTATGTATTTTTTTAATATATATATATATATAAAACATGTCCTCCGTGTCCTATTTCTGGGGTCATCGTGTCTTGTGTCGAATACTCATATTTTCGTGTCCTCCGTGTCCCGTGTCCTCATGTCATGTGACTTAAATAATAATGAATTGGATTGATCTTCTTTTATATCCTTTGAGTCACCTGTAAGTGGACCAAAATTAGAAAGAACAAAATATCATTATTTTATTCTTTTCTAATTTTGACTTTTGCCCTTAGCCTTCCTGTGGTCCAAAAGTCCTTATGTATTTTTTACTTTTACTTGTGGTCTTGACTTTTACCTGTGGTCCAAAAGTCCTTATGTATTTTTTAATTTTGCTTTAGCCTTCTTCAAGTGCCCCTATGGTCAATACAAGTGGTCAAGGTGGTCTTTCATCACCACTCAAAGTACATCATCATAAACAAAAAGAATTACTAATGCTTTTATCTCACACTCTGTGTGACACCAAGATCGGGTACTAAGGTGTCTTAACCAAGAGTAGCTAAGCCTTGGAGAAGATCGCAGACACAAAGCCCACTGATCAAGGTCAAAGTGTCACACATGCCTAGACCTGGTCTAGGGCTTATAGTGCCTTCCTGGTAACAAACCAAGTGCCTCAGCCATAGGCTGCATAATTTGACACTAGGTCAAATACTTGGTTACAGACCAAGCGCCTCCATTCTCCCGAAGAATGGCCCTTAGCCCTGGGCTGAGTCCCTAGTCCCGAACTAGGTGAATTCCTTATAACTGACCAAGTGCCTCCATTCAAAAGAATGGCTACTCAAATCTAGGCTGAGTCTACCAGTGCTATACTAGTTCCACATTCTAGTCCCGGACCAGATGTCACCATTCAACAGAATGGTCACTCAACTCAAGGTTGAGTCCCGCCAGTGCTGGACTGGGTCCATATCGTGGTCTCGGACCAAATATCATCATTCAACAGAATGATCACTCAACTCTAGGTTGAGTCCCCCCAGGGTCGTACTAGGTCCACATCTTGGTCCCAGACCAGATGTCACCATTCAATAGAATGGTCACTCAACTCTAGGTTGAGTCCCCCCAATGCTGGAGTGGGTCCACACCCTGGTTCCGGACCAGGTGTCTCCATTCTCCTAAGAGAATGGCTCTCGATGCTGCTCAAAAAAATCAACACTTCGAATATTTGGTTTCCCTATGTACATACATGTCCCCAAGGAGAAAAGGACAAAGCTAGGCCCCTCAGGAAAAAAGGGTGTATTTGTGGGATACAATGACAAATCAAAAGCATACCGAATATACTTTCTAGGATCCAAGAAGATTGAGACCGGTCGAGACGTTACTTTCAATGAAGTCTCAGCTTACAACATATCAAAACAATTCCACATTAAAGATGTGGAAGAGCTCGAGGTTCCTAGAACCAAAGATACAGTTATGAAATAAATGACTCAAGAAAACCATGAAGATCATGACTTGACGGAACCGCAAGGACCTGTAGATCCATCTCATGAGAAGAAGTCCTACAAAAGAAGACCAGCATGGGCACATGAAGCTATTCAAGATGCAGAGAGGTATGGCATTCTAGATGGGACACTTAGAGAAAGAAAAAGACCAAGACCATACTCTAGCTATGGATCCCTACTATGCGACATCATTAATAATGAACCTTCCAACTATGAAGAAGTTGTTGAAAAGAAGGAATGGAAGGAAGCCATGATTGAAGAATATCAATCGATCATGAAGAATGATGTCTGGGAGATAGTTCTAAGACCAAAAGGGAAGTCAGTAGTGTCTTCCGAATGGATATACAAAATCAAGCATGCTGCAAACGGTAGCATCGAAAATACAAGGCAAGGTTTGTGGCACGTGGCTTCTCCCAGAAAGAAGGCATCGATTATGAGGAGACATTTGCACTAGTTGCAAGATACACTTCCATCAGTTCAACGCTAGCCTTAGCTGCAATAATGAAATAGAAGATACATGAGATGGATGTTAAGAGTCAAGACAACTTTCTTGAATGGTGTAGTTAAAGAGGAAGTGTATGTGAAGCAACCACTAGGATTCGGGACACATGACAGACAGACTCATGTGTTCAAGTCAAAGAAGGCCTTGTACGGTTTGAAGCAGGCACCCAAGATGTGGTATGGCCAAATGGATAGCTTTCTAATGAGCTTAGGCTTTACCAAGAGTAAAGCAGATTCCAACCTCTACTTCAAGGTTGAAAGTGAAAGACCAGTTATACTCCTATTGTATGTAGATTACCTGTTTCTGATAGAAGAAGATGAGCTCATTGCAGATACAAAGAAAAGGCTTGTCACAGAGTTCGAGATGAAGGACCTAGGGATGATGCACTACTTCTTAGGGCTGGAGATGTGGCAAAATTTAGATGGGATACTTCTTGGACAAGGAAAGTATGCAATAGAGATTCTGAAGAGATTCGGAATGATGGATTGCAAGGCTATCGCCACACCCATGGCATCAAACTTGAAGTTGTTGAGTGATGCTTCTTCTGAGGCAGTTGCTGCCACGATGTATAGGCAAATGATTGGTTTGTTGATGTACTTTTCGAACACAAGGCCAGACATATGCTTTGCTGTGAACATATTGAGCTAGTTTCTGACAAATCCGAGACGTGTTCACTTGGTTGCTGCAAAGCACATACTGAGGTACCTGAATGGTACAATTGAGTATGGGCTCAGATATGCAACAAATCAAAAGATTAACCTACATGGTTATGTTGATTCAGATTGGGAAGGCGGTGCCACAAACAGAAAGAGCACTTCAAGATGTTGCTTCAGTTTAGATTTGGGGTGATGTCTTGGTTTATCAAAAAGTAGTCAAGTGTTGCACTAAGTACAGCCGAAGGAGAGTACATTGCAGCTTGTTCGGCTAGTTGTGAGGCAATATGGCTTCAAAAGCTATTGTCAGATTTGTTTGATCTCGAGTTAGAGGCAACTTGTATCTTCTGTGACAACCAGAGTTGTGTGAAGTTGTCTGAGAACCTAGTGTTCCATGACAAGTCGAAGCAGAGTGAGATCAAATATCACTATATCTAGGATATGATGCAAAGAGGAGCAGTGAAGCTCCAGTTCGTGGCGATGAACGAGCAGACAGTCAATGTTTTGACCAAGCCTTTAGCGAGAGTGAAGTTTGAGTACTTTAGGGATAAGCTTGGAAGTTGGATATGTGCAAATTAGTGTCCATCGCGAGAAGAAAGTCCTAGATGGTGCTAACCTGCATTCAGTATGAAATAGGACTGACCCTACAAAGATCCGCATTCAGTATGAAACAGGACTGACCCTACGAAGATATCCAGTATGAAACAGGACTGGCTCTGTGAAGTCCTAGATAGTGCTAGGCTTGCATTCAGTTTGAAACAGGACTGACCCTGCAGAGATCCGCATTCAGTATGAAACAAAACCGGCACTGCAGAGATCTGCATTCAATATGAAACAAGACTAACCCTGCGAAGGCATCCAGTATGAAACAAGACTAACCCTGTAAAGGCATCCAGTATGAAATAGGAGTGGCACTGCAAAGATCTGCATTCAGTATGAAGCAAGACTGACCCTGCGAAGGCATCCAGTATGAAACAGGACTGGCACTGCAGAGATCCGCATTCAGTATAAAACAGGACTGACCCTGCAAAGGCATCCAGTATGAAACAAGACTGGCACTGCAGAGGCATGCATTCAGTATAAAACAGGACTGACTCTGCGAAGGCATCCAGTATGAAACAAGACTGGCACTGCAAGGTACTTTCAGCATGAAAAAGAGATGGCACTGTACGGATATGTTGATGAAGTCCTAGATGGGATCTAGGCCTACATCCAGCATGAAACAAATATATTGTAATAGCTGATATTCCACTAAGAATTTCAATATTAAAGTTTTACCAAGTATTGAAGTGTCCAAGGATCATACATGATGTGCTCTCACAACCCATTGCAAATTACACTATTAGCAATGCATCTTATTCCTAAAGGGAGGTGTGCAGTTGCTAAAGAAAAATATCTTCTTTATTGATAATAATAACTCTAAGGGAGCAAATATCAATGGGAAAATTGAGGGCTCAATTACTCACATGGTTTCTAGTTGATATAACTAGTGCTTTAAAAACTGAACAAACCAGAACTGGAATTGGCCAATTCACCCCTTGTTGACGCTAAACTGGGTTGTGAACTGCATCAACTGGTTTGAACCACCGGTTGGACCAGTTCAACCAGTTCAAACCTCCTACTTTTATTTGTTTAAATTATTAATTTTTAATATTTTATGGTTTTTTAGTGAACTGGTTTATAAACCAAATCATAGGGCAATTCAAATTCAATTTTGAATCCAAGTCCATTCTGACCCTCAGTGGATTCCAAGTCCGGTTCCAACTTTTAAAACATTGGATAAAACCAAGCTACCAACCAAAAAACTATATAATGCCCAGGAGAATAGATTTATTAGACAAGAGAATGAAGTTATATGTTTCAAGGGGAATCGACAGAGAGCAACAGGAATGAGTCCCTCCATTTTCCCAGCAAAAGGCTGACAAAGATGGACTTCACATCAATCTGGAAAAGGTAAGCATCATTGTCGAGTGGCCAATGCTAAACAGTCTATTAGAATTAAGAAATCTGGAAAGGAAAAATTACTTCTGTCAGCTCATATCTGACTATCCAATGTTACTTTACATTTCAATGCTTTCACTAAAGAGAAATGTTGAATTCATCTGGCTTGAAAAGCAATAGAAGCTCCTCCAACGAGTTACAGAAAGGGATCTATGCTGCACCAATGCTACTGCCACCAGATCTTATACTATTCTTTAACCTACATACAGAGCCATTAAGATATGCCATGGAGGCTATGCTCATTCAATACGACAGATTGGTTTAGTGAACCAGTTCATAAACCGACTCAGAGGCCAATTCAAATTCAATTCTGATCCAATTCCATTCTGACCCTCAGTGGATTCTGAGTCCAATTCCAACTTTTAAACACTGGATAGAACCAAGCTACCAACCAAAAACCTATATAATGCCCAGGAGAACAGATTTATAAGACAGGAGAATGAAGTTAATTGTTTCAAGGGGAATCAACAGAGAGCAACAGGAACGAGTCCCTCCATTTTCCCAGCAAAACGCTAACAAAGATGGACTTCACATCAATCTGGAAAAGGTAAGTGTCATTGTCGAGTGGCCAATGCTAAACAGTCTATTGGAGTTAAGAAATTTGGAAAGGAAAAATTACTTCTGTAAGCCCATATCTCACTAATCCAATGTTACTTTACATTTGAATGCTTTCACAAAAGAGAAATGTTGAATTCATCTGACTTGAAAAGCAATAGAAGCTCCTCCAACGAGTTAAAGAAATGGATCTATGTTGCACTAATGCTACTGCAGCCAGATCTTATACTATTTTTTGATCTACAGAGGGACATTAAGATATGCCACGGAGGCTATGCTCACTCACTCAATAAAACAGACCAGTTGCATTTCATTTAAAGATATTCTCTGATGCAATGGTCAAGTATCTAACCTATATAAGAAAAATTTTACACATTATATAAGAAATGAAATAATGGCAACAATATATGCTGGGTTAGATACTAAGGACACTGCAAGGCACACCAAGCCACAAACCACTATAATATCTTCAAGCACAGCCTAAGTTGCAGGATAGTCAAAACCTGAAATGGGTCATGTACCTATAGCAATTCAACATCATAATTATGTTTAAGAACAGGATGCAAAAGAAAGAGGCCAACTTCCTCTGGAGATCACAAATAGAAGTACTGAGTACATGCTTTTATAAGCCAATGACATGGACAAGCACTTTGTCAACGGTCATTGTTTTGTATGGTTGATTGCAAAATGTACAAAGGAATATAGAGATCAATACTCAAGAGAATGACTTCTATCCATACTAAACGGACTGTGTACACTAGACACATCAACTCCAATTGATACAAGAGGTATACCACTCTAAGATCATGCCTTATTTTGAAATGGAGAAGCCAATTGCAATTTTCCAAAGGTATTTCTATTAAAACAGAAGTAGAGATAGAGAAATCAGTAAGCAACTGTACACTATGTAGCATTGTTAAATAAAACAATAAAAAGTTGGCCATATATACTTTGTTGACAGTGGACACAGTGAACTTAACTCTGGGACTCCCAGCCAACCCTAGGCAGAATGCCTACATATTGGTTACTCTTGATATATCCAACAAGATGTCAATTTTAGTTCCATACAAAAATAACATAGAAAGGCAGCAAACTGCAACTTGTTCTGTACACGTGTCTGGGCAAATTTCAGTTTGCTAACATAATTATATCAAACAAAGCAGGTTCTTAAGTCATTTCTAGAACAAACTGATTTTCATGGATATGAAGCTCAAGAAGACCACTGCCTTTCCCCCACGAAAAAATGGTTAGACAAAGTGGTGAATAAGATAGAGGAGCAAATTCCACAAATATAAAACCATTGACACTCGAAGACATGTGATGAGCAGCTACTGTGTATCATCGAAACAGGACTCTAGCTCTGCGAGTACTGCCTAGTTGAGTCAATACACTGGGCTCACAAGCCAAGTCAAAACTATTAGTTAAAATCAGTGAGACTTGATTTTGGTCCATAAGTTTGCCAAATTTTGCTGGGTTTATCTTCCCTGTATTTTTTAGTGTATGTTCCATGATTTTTTAATAAGCCAAGATATTTCCAAGCAAGTTTTGCCATCTCGTTGACTCTAAATGCAAGTCCAAGTTGTGTGAATTCACATACATACCGCATAATAACAACAGAGTCATCCACATATCCCTAGTGAATGCAATTCCGGGCATGTTAAGGGTTCCAACCTCAAGCAGAATTGGACATGATCGTGTAGAACAATCAGCCCAAGTTTTCAGAAGAAGAAATTGCACAATAGAGAAGTTTGTCAGACATATTAGGGATATCCAGCTAAAGGTGCAAGAAACTCTAAGGAAGACTGTAAGCGTACAAAGATGAAACATAACAAGCATCAAATCAATCATCACTGTAAGTTGAAGATAACATATGGTAGCTGCTACCTAAAGAGAGATTCAAAGGACAAAAAATGAAGATGATGCCATGAAGGTATGATCCATTTTCAACAGTGGAACAAAGCGGCAGCAATGCCTTCATATTGAGTTTCCTGCCATACATAGGCATACACCCAGTAATCAATGTAGAAATGCTCGAGATAATAGCCCTCGATGGTCCATAAAGACTAGCAAAGTTGGGTCAGTTTACCAGACATTGTTGACAAACTCGCAGCATAGATCCATCTTAACCTTGGATCTATCAAGTGCTGAGAGGGATCATCCCTTCTGATTCCCTTGAGCTGTAATTTTTAATCATTTAAGATGAATCTATGCTGGTTGGAGTCTCAATCAACTCCGTAGAACTCAGAACTCACATGGAGATATGGATATGTAAAGTGTAAACATACAATTTTGATTATGGTTAAGATATTACTATTTGCATTATAACAATATTTCTACACAAATATCATAACTATAGTATTTATATTTATGTGTAAATCCAGTATCTCTCTTTTTATTTCTCTAAATAGCAGTTTGTATATTATGTGTACATATCAAATCCCTCTCTTTCATATATATGGTGATATTTTTTTTTCTGTTTGTTTATATATTTGGCTAATATACAGAATTAATATTATCATTCGTCAAAAATATTATTTATTGTTTGAGGCCAGAGGACACCAAAGACAAAGGGACACACTGGAGGACACCATTTGCCAAAACCAATAAATAAAAAAGTTACCAAATTAGATGACAAAGACAGTTGACTAGAACTATGAACTTATTAAGTGATATACAAGAGACCAACTTCAAAAGGAGCTTGGTGGAGGCCATCATCCTCAAAAAGGGGAGGCCTGATCTGTCCCAGAAAAACAATTCATGGAAAACCAATAAGATGAGGGACCGAATATTGGGTTCAACCACCCAATGGGATCACTGTGTCCAGATAAACCAAAAGTCCCACGATCAATTGGTAAAGGCATTGTTCAACTCTCTTTGCCCCTTGCCAAAATGGGTGTGTATCATGTTAATGTGGAGTAAGATTTCGTAGCTCCATAAATCAATCAAAAGCAAAGAGAGATGAACAATGCCTTTACCAATTGACCATGGGACTTTTGCAATCAATCAACAGCAAAATTTGAAAATTACTAACAAAAAAATAAAATGGATCCATCATTATCCTGTCCACATCCCCTCCCTCCCACTTCCCTTGACATATATTCTCTCATGGAAACATCACTAAAGCCATCAAGATTATGAGCACTAGCCGAGCTATTGATGAAGAAGACTTCAAATTCAAGTTCCTCAAGCACGGTATTCACTCTCTTGATCCCCACAGAGTTGATTTATTGAATCATTTTGTTTCTTCTGGGTTCCCTATGTCCAGGTCCCACCGTATCCTTCACCCGATTTTCAAATTGGGAGCTAGCTCATATCCAAACAGTTACAAGTAACAAGACCATCAAGATCGGACATACTTTCGCCAAGCATTATGCCACAGTGCTTCACTTATGGCTTTCCAACAAGCTTGACTGGAGACACCTGAAGGCTGGAGGGAAGGCATGTTTTCACCTAGTGTACCAAACCATTGATCACATTTTCATGCTCTGGGCCATTACTGAGGCACGTCATCACTCTTCAAAAATCTTTTGTTGTTTTGTTGACTTTCAAAAGGAATTTGACTCAATCTGAGAGGCCTTATTTAAAAGATTGCATAACAATGGCATTCTGGGGACATTTTTGGCTGCTATCATGAGACTTTTTGAGGCGGTGCAAATGTTAAGCGCAAAAAAGAAAGAAAACAACATTATGGTTTGGGTCCAAGTGGTACTAGTCTACTAGAACAAGTTCTTATCATTATGGGAAACAATTGTCACCTAATGTTTTCAAGAATACAATCTAGATGTAATACATTTCGTACTGCTGGTGATAGAACTCTGTAAATCTGCAGTTTTCTCTCTTTCCTTTGTTCTATATTAGCAAGATCTCTTGCTATGAAATACTCAAGTATAACCCCGGGGCTTAGGATATTATATATATGATTAGAATAGAAAAATGACAATAATAGGAAGCATATAGCATGAGAACAGAATATAATCAGCAAAGTGTACTAACGGTAGATAACATCATAACAGAGTACACAGCTATATAGTGTCATGCTTGTAAATGAAATATGAACAAATTTCAAATTCATTTATACAACGCCTAAACATGTCCTTCCCTTCCAGTACATCCCCATAAGAGCTGTACATGACCATACCCAAGATGATTTACGATGAATACATGATAAATGATTTACAGGAGTATGCACCCCCCAAGTCCAGTAACCAATCACTGTGCTGGCTCTTGCTTAAATGCTTGCATGTCAGATCTCATCTATGGAACGGGTCAATACATGATCATGGAGGCATAATTAACTAACCAGATCCAATAGTAAAAAAATTAAGATCTGGTTTAGGATAACAAATCCATGGAAATCTTACATAAGATGCCATAGGCCACAAATTAATTGAAGCATGCGTAGGCCAAAAATTAATAACAAGTCTCTGGAAAAATTACATATGATGCTTAATTCTTGGGAAAGCAATCATAACTAGCGGATGGGACCAGAGAGCATTATTAGCTCCACGTAATGGAATTGTAGGCCAGAGTGAAAAAACATAAATTAATTTCCAATTAAGTCAAATTAAGTGGGCTGTGATTTGCCCCACTTGAATAGCATAAATTTCAAAGAGATGGAGCAGGAAGTAAGTTCTGGGCACGTACGGAAGGGTAAAACTAAAACTTAATAGTAAATACCCTTAGACCTGGAAGCCTGCTTTTTGTGGTGCAGCCTGTTGAAACATGTTTCTTGAAGCACTTCCAGCAAAAGAAGAAGAAGATGGGTGCCCTTGGTGCAGATTAATCAGTTCACACTTATTGGGCCAACTAATTGGCCACTTAGTTCCAAGATAGGTGTTAAAGGAGATCCAATGCTAGGAACTCCCTTTGTTGATCATTTACCAAAAGACTATAAATCAGTTCATCAGTTTGGTAATGAACATACTTGGTTTACCTGATGTCTTACCGGCTTCTTTTGTTTGTCAATTGCCGTGAATACTGTGTGAAAATGTGAAATTCTAGAGTTTATGTTGGATCGGGATGATGCTTCAAAATAAATCATGAATGAATGAAGATACTTAAAATGGGTTGAAGGGAATTTAGAAGAGAACCTTGTTTTTCGAGGAGCTTGAGGATGATCTGATTGGATGCGGCATTGAGATAGTCTCCCCGGTACTGGCGATACATAGAAGTCCTGCGGCGCACCTTAACTCCCATAAAAGGTTCCTGCATGTCTCTACTAATTCGAGAACTTGATTGTGGCAACACCAGCTTTTGCTCCTCTTCCCCATCCTCATCGAATTCTCCTCCTCCTACTCCTCGGGAGGAGGGATCTTCATTCTCTTTATCTTTATCCCTGAGGGAAGGGGAAGGGGAAGGGGAAGGGGAAGGTTGAATCGTTGGCCTTCTCCCATATTTCCTATCTGTACTTCTTCCCAGCATCATTCACTGATAGATCCTCAATTCCCAAATTAAAATCGAAATTGAAGAAGCAACTGATGGTCAAGCTCTCTGCTGTGTTCGATTTAATTCCAAGGTAATCTCGTCTCCTGTTTGTTATGGTATCAATTTGAGTTGATAGGGCAACACCCCACCTTCTCCTTCTTGTTCGTCGCCCTGCGCCACGACAAAGTGAGTCTTTTGCTTACCCCACAGCGATGATTTATGTGCACGAACATGGTGGGGTCTTTGTGATGCACGAATCTTGAAGAAACATTATTGTTCACACTATTTTTTTGAAGTGTGGTTTACATTTTTTCACATGGAAGGGTAGAGTTTTGAACTTATTTATGTGTCAAAGGTTTGCTTAGATACATATCTAACTGCCCAAAATTGAATTGCAGTCTATTACAAGTCATACAAATGAACTAACCATTACAGTGTCCCCTTGTGACTTGGTTTACTTGCTTTACATTCATAAAAGAACAAACACTTCCTACCAAGGGGAATAATCAAGGTATCATTAATGTTTATTATAACATGTTTAGAGCTAAATTTATATGTATGAAGAGAGTATCATAACCAATGTTCTCAGTCTCCCAATCTAAACTTTATTGACTTCACACTATATCTATTATCATTTTTCATCTATTCATCCTACAAAAATCTCCCATGATAACAAAAAAGAAAATGTTATTTTCCAAACTATAATAAATTAATTTATGTTTTAATAGCTTTTTATTATAATAGCAATTGCTTGGGTATAAAAAGATAAGTTGTTTTTTTTTTCCAAAGAAAAAAAGCATAACTTATTAATCATGATCATGGATCAAAGCTATGTATGTTGATCTATAAAAACCTTCTCCCAAAACACTTATTTAAGATTAGTTCAGTACTCTCAAAAAATAATTCGATCACATTGTGAACCAGATCCAAGAAATTAGGTAGATACTTCAAACATTGAAGTACAAAATACATGAAAGACATCTGTGTGCCCATTTACAGAGTATAGCTTTTACATAACATAATTTTTAAATATTAAGTAATCACAAAAGATGAATTTAATAGTTGACCAAAACTTAAAATTCTATATAATTACCATAAAACTAAGAAATGTGTACGTAGCCTTTGTCTACACATATATAGGCCTTCAAAAAGCTCATAACAAAGGAAAGCTTCTTCAAATCCCAAGCCATTTTGAATAAGTAAGAAATTTGTAAGCAACCTTTTTGTAGGCCTTCAAAAAGTTCATAGTGAAGCAAACCAACTTCAAATCCCAAAGCCTTTTTGGATAAGTAGTAAGCTTCAATGTTGATGTTGAAAACCCTATACACATGATTGAATGGTAGATAATTGAAATTTGATTACAAAACTTCAAGTGTGTCTTTCCAATGTTCCAACAAGGTAACATACAGATTGGATATTCTCTCTGCGTAATCAATAATTACACAAAAGTCTCAAGCCACCATTTATGTTGTTATAATAAAACATATTGGGTATTTTTTTTTGTTAAATGTGATTAAGATCTTGAGCAAGGTAAAAATAATGGTTTTTAAAGTAGGAAACCTTAAATTAACATCTTCAAAGGGAGAAAAATTGCTTTGGAGTTAATGATAGTTAAACTTTGAAAGATGGGAAATAAATAATTAAAAAGAAAAAATCAAAATGGAGTTTATGTAAGATATTCTCAACTATGTCATCTATGAAGGTAAGCTTTTAGAAGAGTTTCAGTTTTTTTATCTTTCAAAGGAAAACATTGAGGATATGTGAGGGTCCTTTAAAGATGGGACTCTTGGTATTATAGTGAAGGTCAAACCATGTTGTTCAACCTTACCAATGTTTGTTGTAACTTGGTGTAATGTCATATGTTGTGACTATGTATTGTTAATGCACATGTCATTTTAAGTGGAACATGTATGCCCACCCTTTATACGGCAAAGATGTTGGAATGATGGGATCTTGTGGAGGATTAATGTATACACAGAAGTTGACCACCACAAATGTTGGAATTTGTGGGGGCTTATGGTGTTCTTTGTAGAAGATGGTAATACTATGGCCGAGTGATATATTAACAAGGCTAGCTACAACTCATAATATGGATACTAACATCACTTGTTGATTTGAGCATAATAAGACTTTATGCTCCAAGTATGCAAATAAAATTGTTTGTGGAACATGGAGTTAGTTGTGTTCAATGTTGTTGGGTGTCATTGGAATGTGTGATACTCCTCTTGAGATAGGAAATAGTTATTCCTTGAGAAAGATCCAATCCTCTAATATGGGATTTGCATTTATGATGTTGTGAAGGATGTTTCTAAAGGTGAATCTGGTATCATTCCATTGGTACAAGAAGTTAATTTCTAACATGATCTCCTCACTAAAGCTTGGCCGGAGTGAATTTCCATGGGATTCTACTTTTTATGAGATGTTAATTCATATATTAGAATGTATTTCACATATGGCAATTTGTGCAGGTCTTCGAATGGTAAAATAGAACATAGCCCAAACAAGTTGTATTTTCTATTGAGGGAATGCTACTCAAAGACATTTTAAAATGTGGGTAAAAAAATTGGTTCCTTTGAAACTCTTCTCCTTAATGAGATTGTACCTAGTATGATTAAATACTTGAGACCTAAAAGTAAAATGGTTACTAAAAGTCAATGTTTGAAGTGAAGATTCCAATGCATGTGTTTAAAGTGAATATTTCAATGCACATAGCATCTACTTTGAGTAGTGCTCTTAAGAATTGGATATATAAATGTGATTTGAAGAAAGTTAAACTTGACGCCATAAAGTTCGTTTTGTTTAGCCTATTCCAATACAACCATGAAAGTTAGAGAGCTTGATCCAGTGACTTATGATTTGAACATTGTTGGAATTATATTTTTGGTGTGGGAAACCAATTACAAAAATATAAATTAAAAAGTTTCAAGGTTAAGGTCGGCTTCTAATAAGATGCAAAGTTTAGACCTTTTTTTATGTGCAAAATCAATTTTGTTTGTTTCTTACAGACACCATATGTTATGAGTTCCAAACATTTCAACATATACTATATTAGGGAGGAAATGGTTAAGGTGATGCAGTTTTCTTTTAAGTTTGCATCTTATATAGAAGAAACATTACAAGCTACTGAGTGTTAGACCATGTTGTCAGGTGGACCAACCCAAGGGGGTAATTTGTCACCTGGATATCAAAAGATATATGTCATTCCTTCCACACATACAATTTTTTTTACTTTCAATGCATTGAACAATATCCTCCCCTTTTAAGAGAAACCCATGTAAAGACATCCAATCCATTCATTGAAGTAATGTTGGTTGTATTGATTTTGGCATAATCCATAAGGATGATGCAAGCACAATTAACTTCCATGTGCCTTGTATCCTTGGATTCCTAGGGAATTTGGCTACACATTTGGCATACTACTTAAATATCACTTTTCAATCACAAAAATGTAAAGAATTGTCAAATTTTAAGTATTTTGTGTATAAGTTTTAGAATTTTTACTTTGTAAAGTTTGTGTGTGATTACTCGTTTGACTTATAGTTGCATCTTTTTGTTCCACATTAATGTTCCATTCATTATTAGTATGGTACACAAATATTTGGTGTGTATGCAATCAAACACATTGCCTAAACACACCCCTCGGTCCTAGTTCAAATGACATGTGGCTTAAGCTCAAAACATGACACGGGAGTAATTTTATTGCAATGCTCACATTGCAAACATTGACCTTAGCTCCACAACAATGATGAATATGTGAGAAAAACTACACCAACACGAAATAATCATATAATGACTTGCGGTTTTTGTGTGTGGAAAGAAACAAAATGTAAAATCATAATTTTGTTTTATGTGTGTGAAAATAAACTAGTATACTCATTTTTAACATGAACCACATCTAATAGAGACAATTGTGACTATTAAGTCCCTTTTTAGTGATTATATTGAAAGATTACTATTTTTATTGTCATTATGTAACCCATCATTGTTGAGCTGCTTAGACTGGTTGGGCTATGCTCTACTTGATTAGGTTGAAGTCGATTCTATTTCACATGGACATCTTCAATCAAAAGTTAGACTCAATTCGTGACATGGTGCATGGGAAATTCCAAGGTCAATTGCATTAAGCTCTAATTCACATTAGACTATGTTTGTGGAGAAGGGAATACAATTTGGTTGTAGATTTATCTCAACACAACTGGATACAAATACTTGAGCTACTAATGCATTGACTATTACACCAAAATCTCGTCATGTTCATGTGTACTTGCTAAAATCCCTAAAGTATCTTTGCCAAAAGAATTTAGAAGAGGTTTTTCCTTTCTAGAATTCCAATTTACAGTGACACTAATGCACCCTGCCTTTTGACAGTGGGCGTCAGATGTGGTTGACGTTGGTTGCATATGACAAAGAGCATTGGTGATACTTCCCATCTTTGTATAGGAAGCGACACCTCTTCCTGACGCCACTTGCTAGTGTACAAGATGTGTCAGTGCTCGTTAAAAGGCAAAAAAGAGAAGCATTGAGAACTTTCTAGAAGAAAACCCTTGTGGAGGCTTATCCCAACCAACCAGAATAGGTGGCAGTTGAGCCCCTAATCCCTAGGGATGGTCCCTTAACTTCCTCCAAATAATCCTCAACTTATTTTATCCCTTTTAGCCTATAAATAAAATCTCACCCTCATGATTGAGGAGAGGAACAAGAAAGCACCCATATGTTGCTGAAATCTTTCTAGAGTTGAGAGGCGAAGGATTGATATTTTAAGGCAAAAGGCTTGTAGGAAGAATTACAACACCAAGGCCTTTCAGTTGTAACTTTTCCCTTATTATGTTAATACAATCATGTTTTCCTTTCCCATAAGCATTGTACAATCATATTTATTATTTTTCTCCTTGGTCATTAATATAGATCTATTTGATTATCTTGTATGTTTCCACTTGTTTCTTGTTGGTTCTTATCTTCGTGCAGGTTCCTCTATGTCAACTGATGTTAAATATTCAAATTAGCAAGGACGACATTCAGAAAATGTAAGGTTTCATTCTATTCAAGTAATATTATTTGATATAGGGAAAGGTTTTCATTAATGTTCATGTTTTGTTCTAGATATATACCATATAGACTAGGGAAACAATCTTTGTCCGCATTGACTGAATTTTTCCACTAACAAAATTGGCAACTCTATTGGGGAAATCATATCTTAGTCATTGATTTGTTTTTTATTGTAGATTTTAGTTTCCTTTTGTTCTTTAAAGGGTGTTAAATTCAAGGTCATCTATTGATTATAGGATTCCTCAATTTATTCACTACTTGTTGAATTTGTGGATGTTTTTATCTTTTTGTTCCTTTTATGCGCTTGATGCACCTGGGTAATCTTTGCTTAGCGTCTCTAGTTCTCTGACGCTTTTTGTGTATAGTGACAAAGCTTCACTGACGCTTATTAACAATTTGCAAGAGATGTCACCGACACATTTTACCTATGTACAACAAGTGTCAGCCAAGGTAGGACACACTGGTGCAAATCTTCAGGCTGCGTCGAGGTAGGTGTTCAATGACCTTTTGACTCAATTAGTATTTTGGTATCTGAATTTGATTTCTGGAAAAAATGCACTGTGTTTTATAGTTTGCATACTGGATTGGATCTAATTCAATTTTTTGATTGATTTTCACAAGATAGATTTTGATAAAAGTTTCGGGAGTTTGATAGTTTTGGGTGTGAAACTTTTGTTTTGGGGCTTATAGTATGTTTTAAATATCTCTTTTAACAGCATATATTCATAAAAGAAAAGAAAAAAATTGTAGCTTCCTATACATTTATAGGAAGAATTCATTTTGTTTGTTTCCTTTTATTTCCAAAAGAAAAAGAAAACAAAAATTCAAAAAGAAAAATAGATTTATTTCCTTTAGTTTCAATTAGTATTTGATTTCTAGATTTGCAAAGTAAATGACTAATTTTTATTTTTATTTGTTCACTTAGTGGAAATTGTAAAATTGAGAGCACTAGTTAGTTTTTATTTTAGCTTATTAGAGTTCGAATTTTAGTGAAGTACAAAAGCTTTGTGCGTTTGGATTTTCAGTTAGAATTCTGAAGGATTTAATTTTGATTGTGTGTTTTGGAAAACAAAAATTTTACTCTCCTCTTAAAATAGGGCATATTTCAAAAGAAAAAGTAAAGATTTGCACTTCATCTTTGCATGGTTTATGAGACGAGTCTTTCCATCATATTGTCAACCTAACCGTAAAAAAGATAAAATCAAGCGTTAGTTGAGGTAAAACTTTTAGCAAGATTGCGTGTTAGGTTAGAGACGTGTTCTGGCGTCTTTAAGCATAGGAGTTGTCATTCTTTGCTTACACTACATCCCGGGGACTATGTAGTTCTTCCACATACTCATTGGTATATAGAAAGGTATTTCATGTACTTTTATGGTATATAGAAAGATTCTTTCATGTACTTGACGGTATATTAGAAGGCTCCTTTCAAACGGTTGTGCATTACACAACATTGCTATGGATTTGACCTCCCACATACCTTGCATATATCAGGAGACACCATTATGATCTTGAGACCAACTGAGTAACCTATTGGACATCTTTTCATAGCAATACACCAAGAACAACACTCGGGGAGTTACTACGCACATATTGTCTAGGTATTCGGGTACACATGCAAGGGTACGGTCCCAATCCTCCTTATTTCGTATTACTATTGGACCCTATGATATATTGCGAGTTGTGACGACTTGAAACTCCTTTGAGGATATAGCCTATACATCCCACCTACCAAAACTTTTGCTCGTTTCCTTTAGTTTGAGTAGTGTTTGATTTGTGTGGCATCAGTAGCCCTTGGATCACCCCGTTGGTAAATGGCAGACCTACCAAGTTCTTACAAATATCTAGGGGAATAAGGCAAGGCTGCCTGTTATCTCCATTTCTCTGCTTGATGGTAGTTGATTCTCTGAGCAGGAAGTTGCAGCAACAACAAGAGCTGGGGGATCTCAAGGGTCTAAAAATTGCAAGAGGGTTCAGAGCAACAAATAATGCACAATTCACCGATGATACTATAGTGCTGGGAGGTGCATCCACCATCATAGCAAAAAGGTTCAAAAATGTGATTTCCACCTTTCTAAAAGCCTCGGATGGTAAGCTCAATGTCATCAAATCTAAAATATATGGCTAGAACTGTACCTCTGACATAATGCAAGGAATGCATGAATCCTGGGCTTTGAAGGGACCACATCCTGGAATTCCTTCAGTTATCTGGGCATCCTTATTTTCAAGGGAAAGAAAAAGAAGGTTGATTGGCGTGGAATGATAGAAAAAATAAAAAGAAAAATTGGTGCCCGGGGATCGAAATGGCTCAATCCAGCAGGCAAATTTGTCCTGATCAAAGCTATTCTCATAGCTCAAATGCTTTATTTGTGTTCCATTTCACTAGCTCTGCAGAGCATCATTCAAGAAATTAATGGAATGATGAAGAATTTCCTGTGGCGGGGAGGTAAGACCGATGGCAACAAAAAATTTAACTTAATCTCCTGGGAAGTGGTGTGCAGCCCAAAATAGTTCGGTGGCTTGGGCATTAGAGATACACATGACATGAACCAAGCTCTCGAGGCAAAACTTTTATGGCATCTTTTTATTGGCGAGTCTGCATGGTGGAAATCGGCCCTGCATAAGAAGTATATAGTAGGAAAGAGGAACATATGTGTTGACGGCATAAACCAAAGCAAATTCGAATCGCCAGTTTGGGATCTCTGCAAGAAGACAAAATCATTATTAGAAGATGATTTGTATTGGATAGTGGGGAACAACAAAAACTTTAGAATCTAGCACGATAACATTGGCCCAAATTTTCCAGTAGATAATTGCCAGGCATTGAGTAATCTGAAATGCTGGTGTGAGAACAATGATTTCAAATCGTTGTATAACCTTTCAGTATGGACGCCAACGGGCAGATGGTCTGGTTGAAAAATCGTGGAGATCCCCGATCACCTGCAAGACGAATACAAACTACTCCTTTTGCTTCTACATGGAAGGGCCCCAACACATATTAATGACGCTGACAGACGTGGTTGGGGGAAATTTGGTGAATACATGGTGAAAGAAGGATACCACATCATATATAAGAGGAAAAACAGAGTATCAAAAAAATTTAAGTGGAATAAAATCTGGAACAATGATGGGCTGTCGAAGGTAAAAAAAAATTACTGGATCCTAGCTCATCAGAAAACTTTGACAATATAAAATCTTAGAAAAAGAGGTGTTATAGGCCCGCTTAGATGCATCTTGTGCCAACAAGAAGAGGAAAGCCTAAACCATTTATTTACTTAGTGCAATTTCACTCAGCAAGTTTGGAGAGAGATGCTAAAAGAGCTCAGAATGAATATCACACTGTCAACAAACTGGTATGATTTTTTTTTTAGCTGGAAGGATTATTACCAAGGCACTTTGAATAAAAAGATTGACTTTTCCAGAGCTTGGGACGCCCTCCCAATATTTGTCTGCTGAAAAATATGGAATCTTAGGAACAAAGAGATATTCGAAGGGAAAGAGGCCTGCTTCAAAAAAGTATCGGTTTCAGCAAAAAACTTATGGGTGGACTCACTTGTCACAAGAGGAATGAAAAACTTAAAAAATGAATCTCTTAAGGTTGATGAAAGAGCTTGGTTGGCGAACATTCTTCGGAATTTATCTCTTAAAAGCAATGCAATTTTGAAGTTGGGCCTTCCGTGCTGGCAAAATAGGATGAGCACAGAAAATTTGAGAAAGTGGAGGAATCACTCAAGAATCATCTCTTTGTTCTTTAACGGTGCCTCCAAAGGCAATCCAGTTATTGCAGGTGCAGGTGGAGTAATTTTGGATCACAATGGGAACAAACAAATAGAGTTTGCTTGGGGTCTAGGAAGGGAAACTAACAATGGTGTAGAATGGTATGCCCTTATTAAAGGCTTGGAGCTGGCAAGAGAAATGGGGATAGAGGAAATGAATGTCATCGGAGATTCTCTAATTGTCATCAAGGAAGCAAGATACATTTATAAAAATTGGAAAACTCCTCATTCCAAGATGCATAGGATGCTCCTATGTTTAGTCAAAGAATTTAAAAACATTATATTCTTGCACGTTTTGAGGAGAGAGAATCAACAGGCTGATTGTATGGCAAATAAAGGGGATAGCCTAAATTGCAGGGTTATGGAAAAGGATAGCGTCATAAATGAGAATGTTTGGATTCCCTAACTCATGATTTGTTTTAGTTCTGTTCTGCTTGGGCATTTTTTTTAAAGGTTTAGCTCTTAGTGGATGGGCATATTTCAAGCCTATTTTAGGATAAAGAAATAAGTTCAAGTAGATGGGGTTGATGTTCCGATTAGGGGACAAACCGTCTAGCTTTATGTAACCTCAACCTCTCTCTATATATTTTATAATTAAAATAAAATAAAAACCAACCGTTTATGTTAAAAAAAAAGAGGTGTTTGATTTGTGTGGTATTTAGAAGTTCTTAGAGAGTATAGATATGGGAAACTCTTTGGGGAATACCAATCAAGAGACCCCTTCTCCAGGTATGTCTTTTGTTTTTCCTCCATACGGAAATGTTGGTCCTCCCTTCATGGCTACATTGAGTCTTCCTGCATTGACTATAGGATTACATGTATGGTTATTCTCCAATTCAGTTATCCCAAGTGCACTGATTGTTTCAGATCCCAACTCTCCATCACAAGAGCACCAATATCATGTTGATATTTCACCTTCTTCACTAAATGTATCTTCTTCCCTTTCTCCTTCTTCGCTCGTCAAAAGTTATGATGCTAGTAATCAAGTGGATAAGAAGAAGAAAAGGAAGATTAAGAAGAATAAATATAAACAAGAAACCAAATCTGAACCAACTACTCCTCACATTGTTGAGAGTGTTGATCTACCCACAAAACACCTTGTAATCCTAAGTTCCCTTGCATACTTTGCAAGGGTGACCATCTTCTTGAGGGTTGTCATGGTATGTGCCAAGTTTTAGAAGTGTGGTATAAGGCCTCCCAACAACCCATGTTGTCAATATATGGTCATCATACTGATGATACCCCATCAACCAGTGACTCTATGGTCAAGAGTAGAAAAGGAAAAGTCAGAAATCCTTGATTGTTATGTAAGGACATGCACCTTACTTACCTTTGTCCTTGCATGGATGAAGCCTCAAAGTTGTTGGAAGATATTACTGTTCCTCAACAACGAATTCCAAAAGGTTACCGTAAGTTGTCCCTTTACCTCTCATTGGTTGATAAAGTGGTCGATCCAGTTCCATCCTTGGTCAATCCCACTCTTTCTTTAGAGAGTGAAGAACAAGTAGTTCGTCCCACTCTTCCTTTGAATAGTGAAGTTAAGGTGGTTGAGTTGATACCATGTCCACCTGATCCCACTCTTTCATCTAAGAGTATTAAGACTGAAGTAGACACTTTGACATAGTCTTCCTCTCATCATCCATTTGAGAGGGAATTGAAACCCGCTAAAGATTTCATAGTCAATTTGGATTGTTCTAGGCAAGGGGAAATCATGTCTATTTCAATAGAACCCTCTCCAAGTACTGAGGTTATTTCCTTTAACCGGAATAATATAACAGAATTTTGTCTTCATTCGACTGTTCCTTTCCAGATATTTGTGCAAGTTACCACTAGGAACATACTTCTCACTATTGTTGATGGAGGGGATTTTATTAGTATTCTATCCTCGACTTCTTGGCAAGCTATAGGTTCTCCTCCCCTTGTGTCAGCCAACGATCATATACTAGCTTTCAATAGAAGACCTACCGCACATTTAAGGATCCTTCCTCACTTACCTATCACCTTAGGAGGGAAAACTATCTGCATTGATTATGGTAGTCAAAAGTCCCTTATATTTTAATCTGCTCCTTAGATGTGATTATGTTTATGCCATTAAAGATGTAGTTTCCACACTCTTTAGAGAGATACATTTTCCCCATGATGGGAAGATTGTGACCATTAATTGACTTTCCTTTGTTACACCTAATCATTGTATGATTGCTAGTCACCATACTTCCCTGAATGTACTGCAAAAGGTGTTGGCTTGATATGCGGTGTTCTAGAAAGGGATAATGTTACTCTTGAAAACATTTGGATACCTTAACTCTACTTTGTTTATGCATTGTATTGCTTCTGCTTATTTTTGCTCGGACAATATGTAAGAAGATATAGCTTCCACAAGTTAGGCATTTTTCATGATAGCTACAAGTTAGAGAAGGATGAACAAGGTGTAATGGATGTTGTCCTGTAATGGGAGCAATCCTATTTGTTTTATATGTACTCCTCCTTTTATATATAATTAAAAGCTCTTCAACTGTTTTTGTTAAAGAAAAAAGAAACATATTGAAATTAAAAAAAAATTAATTAACACCAATGAAGAGTATGAATATAAACTTTAGTAATCACGGTAGATTAACCTTCATTATTTTCACTTTAATAGAGTAAAATTTAGTGATCAAGTCAACAAAAAGTATAAATATAAATTTTAATAATCACACCAGATAAAAATTATATCACATCTCTAATTTAAATCAACGATACATCTCAAATTTGTTTTCAAAATAGAGAAATATTTAAAGATTTTAATCGTTAACATACAACATACAATTTTGGGTGGCAGGTGCAGGAGAAGAGGGGGAGGGGGGGTTATACTATTACACCCTAGTGGAAAAGAAGTGGTTAGGTTCTCTTGGGGTATTTGATGTACTACTAATGACTTTGTTGACATATATGCCTTATACTTTGGATTAGAGATAATCTTGTCCTCGAAAATATCTCAATTAATGATCTTTGGGGATTCTCTTCTGGTCATAAAANGGGGGGGGGGGGGTCATATTTGACCCTAGTGGAAAAGAAGTGGTTAGGTTATCTTGGGGTCTTGGATGTGCTACTAATAACTTTGTTGAGATGTATGTCTTATACTCTGAATCATGGATATTCTTGTCCTTGGAAATATCTCAATTGATGATCTTTGAGGATTCTCTTTTGGTCATAAATCAATTTCACAATTTTTTTTTCTTCAGTCTCAAGTGATTCAAAATTGTATTCATAAAAAGGATTGTACAAAATCTTCTCACATTGAAGATCTCTCTTTCATGCATATCTGACGACATAACAATTGTTTGATTAACAAACTTGTAAAAGAAGCTACTTAATAAGACAAATGTATCATCATGATAGATAGTGATCCTCTATTGTCAAAGTGGGACCCGTAACTTATGATGAAGGGTATGAGTGTATGTATCCCCCTCTTAACCAATATTAGTGAGGAGCACTATGTGTTTTATGGAATTTAAAACAAATGAAAAAAAATGTTTTATGCATGAATAGAAGGTTTCATGTGACCATAAAATCCCTTAGATGTCCTCAAGATATTTTCCATTTACTTCACATATTCTTTCCACCTTATCCCTGCGTGGTCACTGCTCTTTGCATCATGTCTACTTTAGATCGCTCAAGGGTAATTATGGAGTTTGATGTGGATTATTGGGGAGCAAGTGGGATAAATATGGGATCAAGGATGGTTCCCGGTTAGTATCATAGCTTGTATAAGGTGGTTCTGCCTAGTATATATGTGATAGTTGTTTTTCTTGTTCTTTGTTATGGTACTCATTAAAAGGTGGTCGTTGGAGGAACTTGTTGATTCTTTCTCACAGTCGAGGTTTGTTCATTAGAAGAATGTGTGGATTTTTGCTCGACGTAGAGTAAGGTGGTAAAGCTATGGATGTTGAGAGAAGGTGAGGAATCACATTTATGGTTTGGAATTTGTGTAACGATGCTTGAGTCTAAGTTGTTGGGGAACCTAACTACATGTATTTGGTGGCAAACAATGATGAATTGGAGGTATGCATGTGTTTTGAAATCCAGTGGAGCAAGTATCAAGGATTAGGTTAATTTTCCTTGTACACAGATAAGGATGGAGAGTGCTAATGGTGGTGTGATGGAAATTAGCCATGCACTGGGGAAAATTGCATGTATGTGAAAAATGATGCCTAGAGTTGGGGGAAAACTAGAGAGAATTGAACATATGTTGGAGAGGCTAAGATTTGAAGTGGAGCTATAAGAGTATTTTCATGGTAGGATGGAAAAATAGGTGGATGTACATGAAGAAAAGCTGGCACAAGTAACCTTTGACATAGACCAACATCAAAATTTAATTATGGAGCTTATGTTTGGCCATCATTATAGTGTGGTGTATTTCGCAACTCCAACACGATGGAAATGGACATTATGTAGTAGACTTTTCTTGTCAAGTTTAAAGACTTAAACACTCCATATATGAAGGACGAGGAGGATATACGACCTGTTTAAGGTCTTTATGGTATTGTTTTGTTTCTATTAGTTTATATTTTATCATTATGTATTGTTGTTAGGTTAGGTTGTTAGAATTTAGAGGGGTCAAACTCTTCAATTTTTATAGTTTTTGGTTTGGATTCATAAGGATGAGGAATTTTTGAAGCCCTTGTTTCTTGTTTAAGGAATTTTGTACTAGAATTGTAATGTTGTTCTTTTCGGGCTGCTAAGTATTTGCTAAACCTCTTTAATATAATCATCCAAATCGTTTCTGTTAAAATATATATATAATGATCAACATCAATGTGATATGAAAGGACATAATATACATGAATGCTAATATCAAAATAAATATATATGTTAGATATACATCTCAAATATGCCAAGTATGCCATCTCAAATTTGAAATATGAGTGATCCATCTCAAATTTAATTTAAAAATACATAAATCATTAATAATATAAGTTATTAACATACATACAATATATTTTATAAATAAAACAACATCAATATGATATGAAGATGCATAATATATATGAACATGAATATAATAATCAACAAATAAGTCAAACATACATCTCAAGTGAAATATGAAGTCAAATATATATGTAAAAGATACATCGTCTCAATCTAGTAAATACATGTGATCAATAATTTCTATGAACAAGGTGTCCCACCACCTAATCAAGAGGCACCAATATCTCCACCACCAGAGCCAAAGGCAACAATACCTATGCCAAATAAAAATGCAGGATGAAGAAGTTGGTATATATCTCCACAAAATCTATATCACCCATTATGACCATCTCATCTATAGTATCGACAAGTGTAGTGGGTGTAATAGTTGGTCAATCAACTATTGGAGGAGGGAGAGATGGTGGTCAATTCGTTGATGGTAGAAGCAATGATGGACTATTGACTATGTGAGGATGAGATTGTATTCATTTATTTTATATAGGAGGAGAGGCTTACTAGTTAGTCTATGGAGGAGGAGAGGGTGATTTATCGACTCGTGGAGGAGGAGACAAGGGTTAGTTAGTTAATGAAGTAAGAGGTGGTGGTCAAGTGAATTCATGATGAGGAGAGGGTGGTTAGTCACCTATTATATGAGGTGTAGGAGAAGAGGGTGCTTGGTCGGTTATTGGAGGAAGCAGAGGACAGTGGGGTGGAGAGAGTGTAAGATCACCATCCTTAGTAAATAAAATTGAAGAAGAAGGTTGATCGCAACTATGAGTTGGCCTCCTCATTTCCAATAATCTCACCACATATACAACATGACAAATGAATAGCATCATATCACCTAGAAGGGTTTCCCATATACTAGAAATCTTTGGGTTCTACAATCTAGGTCACTCATGCATGGCTTGCTTTGTGGTTGGTCACTAGTGCATGTAGCTGATATGCCAACTCTTAGTAGAATCTATGATTTGGGATGCATTGTAGGCCAAGTCTTTGTATCGAAGGAATTTCATCTACTTCTATCATATCCTCATCTTGTTGGGGAGGCACATTCCCAAGATATGTGTTAATATTTGCAAAAGAATAGATAATATATCTATTGAATAAAATGTTATAATAAATTACGTGTGCATTAAATAAGATGTAAATTACAACTAGATTAATCAAAACACGGTGTTGATATTACCTTTGACATCTAGTGGCTCATTTGAGGTAAATAGGTTATTAGTACTTCCTCTCCAATCTAACCTTACATATGTACTACACAAGATCTAAGGGGTGATCATCCTCACTCGCATACATCTACATTATCTCTAGAGTGATCCTACATGAGTACTCTAGTTGGCCCCTCTTAGGCATCATATTACCTGACATGTGCATACACACATCAATCCTTGTCCTAGGAGGCAGGTGGTCAAATGATGGCCTAGTGGATGGAAACCTCTAAAAAGGTAAACAAAATAACTTGGAACAAAAAGGGAATCCCCTCCTCCCCTGAAACATAGAATGATAGCAGTCCAAAGCTAAACAAATGGTTGCAAAACAATGTAAACCACTTAATACCTCTAGGTATTCGCATTAAATAATCTACATATTATAATAGAGGGAAATTAATGCATTTACCACCATTGGTGTAGTGTGCCATTATTGAGACCAAAATCAAGAGGCATCCAACCTCCTCTAAACTAAAAGATTAGAAATCCAATTGACCACTAGAAACCTAGAACCGACCTGGGTCAATGATGTCATCACTAACATATCTCTGCACATAAGCCTACTAATTCTCTTATGTACCATCAAGTTGGAGATCGGTAAAATAGGAAAAATCCTTCCCCTCTCCTAGACATCCTAGTAATGACTTATATGTTCTCCTTTATGGGATGGTACCATAAATCAATACCAAAACCAAAGGCCTACCTATCATGATCCCATTGACAAATCAACTACTCCATCACCCCCCTGATAGATGTAGCCTTCTCATGAAACTTGTGGAGGTGAACATTCCTCAAGAGGAGATGAGTTTATATTGTAAATGGATGAGGGTAGA